>JARKHS020005201.1:0-24535 GCA_030143305.2 Amblyomma americanum | reverse complement strand
AAAGGCCCCAGCTAACAGACAGCGCGAAAAATTTCCTACGTAGAAAGTTGCTGGAACTGACAGATGGCGCCACATTCCCTCATGTTATTTGGGTTTAGAGCTCGGCGTACGCTAAATAGTTTTTGAGGAAAGGGAAGAGCACATTAAGTGTTTCACGTCATGGCGAACACCTGTACCGACATCGCACAGTTCACGAGCGCCTTTCCAGCTTCGCCTCCATTGAAACCCGGCCGCTGTGGCCGAGATGGAACCAGAGCGCTCCGGCTTCACTTGTATGCTTGTACTGACAAAGTCATTGAAAGCATACATGCTCCAGGGCCTGTAGATACGCTTCCCGTAGCTATGCCCCGAAGCGTGTGGAAGGATTAGATGCTTCCCATTAACTACTGACTGATGAAGGCATTATGCCAAACGAAACAAGCCAGGAACGTCGGAAATGAAACAGATTTATTTAAAACTGTTATGGTTGATTCTGCAAGCTTGAAGTATTTATTGTGCGCGTCGCAACGCAGCGGACATGACACGCGAAATGAAGATAGGCACCCAGTGGAGATAGGAACAACGGACACAGGCTACCACGATTGTGGACAACTGGTTCAGCTTACGGAATAAATTCCAGCTTACGTAATATATTCCAGGAAAGCAAATCAAGATGTCCGCGTATATGACATTGGCACCAGAGGATAGCTGAAATATAAGTAATCCCTAGGGCGCTGCAAAAATCGGACTGCATTACCACGGAAAGGTTTTCTTGAGTACGGAATAAAGGCTCACACGAAGTATAGGTGACTCTCAGTGGCTTTGTGGTGCATATTGTTGCCAAGTGCGAACTGAAAAACAAGACTTCGCTCGTAGTGAAAACATTTCATTTGATGCGTAACTCCAGATTTTGAAAAAGAGGAGGACTAGGTGACAAAAATGATAGTGCACTGGGATACTAAGCTGGTGAGCTCTTTGCAGACAAAAGAAGTACTGCAAGATTTTGCGTGTTTTCAACCAAAATAAACATATCTGGGTTAGAGAGTAGCCATGCGAAATTATACGTTGTTATAAGTTAGTCCACTGCACATCTGCTTAGGGTTCTTGTTCAGTCTATGCACACAATTACAAACAAAAGTCGAAATGGGCCTCCTTTTACAGCACGTTGTTCAATCTTCGCGCATGATCCACCGATGTCATCGAGGGGCCTTGCCAGCTCATCGCGGAATTTTTTGTCCACTCCCTCGAGGCATCCCATTCAAAGACACTTGCATTAGGAACAGTGGGTCCTTCCTCTGCTCTTTGTTTGGCTGTTGTTCGCGTCCAAAGCTGGTCTCGGGCAGTCGCAGCACAAGTACCAGGCTTGAAAATACCACGCTGCCAACAATTGCAAAGCCCACATCATCGCGTCCGTACTCCTTCAGCAGGCGAAGTGAAGAGGCGACTATCGCCCCTACTCGACCACAGGCGTACGCTGCGCACATGACCGCGCATCGAGCGCTTGTCTGGAACAGTTCCGCAATAAAGATGTAGTGTGCGGTTGCGGTCAGGATGGCGCACTGCTTTGCGATGGTCATTAGAATGTAGGCGATGTACCAGGGTCGTGCGTACACAACCACACCACACAGACTGCACAGACCTCCGAGCAGCGGTAGCATGAACAAAAGAACCTGCTTCCTGCCGGCGATGTTAACGGCGATGTAGAGGGCCATGTAGCTGGGTATGCCCAAGAAAAAGTCCGTGACCTTCACCACCTCGGAACCTTGGAGCTCCAGCACAGCCCACAACATGCGGTAGTAAGCGATCATGACGGCGAAGCTCATGAGGAAGACAACAGCGGCTCGTTCCCGAAGGTCGCCTGCGATCACGACGGCGGCCGGTGAGGCGGCGGTGTGACTGCCCTCACACCCTTTAAGCTCCGAGCGCAGTCTGCGCACCGACTGCTGGGCTGCTTCGAGCTTTACACCGTTTACCTTGGCAGCTCGCTTCATGATTACCTCGGCTTCGCGGAACAGCGACATCGTGATGAGCCAAAGGCGTGACTCGTTGATGACAAAGAAAGTTGATAGCAGAAGTACCGTGGGATTCAAGACGACCGTATTCAGCCAATACCAGGGCAAATCAAGGCGGACCATGAAGAAGACGAACACATCGGCGCAGACAAAGGGGACGGAGGTCATGAGGACTAGGTAGTATGCCTGGTACTTGAATGGAGTCAGTTCGTAGATCAGGATAAATGTGATGACAAAGATGCTGCTCACGCTACCTGAGCTGACGAACCGCGAGGCCACGTAGACGAAGTATGTGTCCGCGCAGCAGCTGCCCAGAGCACTGAAGAGCAAAGATATTACTGCTGCAGTGATAACCGGCTGCCGGCCTGACATGTCAGCCACGTACCCGGCCAAGGGAACGAAGACCAGTGCTCCACTCATGAAGACTGCATCGGCCAGGGCCCACTGCCACGACCGGTGGCAGACCATGTTCCAGAAGCTGCGGGCAGTCCGCCTGGCCAGTCCTTGATCGTAGTCCCGCGCATTGCATGCAAATGTCTCCGTGGGGCCGCTGCCGTTACCAATTATGGGATTGACGTAGGCGTAGCACTGGCTGTAGCCGCCGTTTTCGTCCAGAGGTATGCCCACGTTTTTCCAGGTCTCGACCGACAGATGGGAGAACTGCGGTGGGGGCTTGCACCAGTGGTCCACGGGGCCCGAGACGAGGGTGAATGACTGGCTGTGACATATCAGTGCCACCATGGCGGCGATGCCGAAAATGAGCATCCTCTGTTGGTTGCTGCCATGGGCGTACGGTCCGCTAGACCGCACTTCTTCGGTCGATAAGGCGGTGGTGGGCGCCCGGGGGAAACTGCCGGACGCTATTGGCGTGACCGAGCTTGGACTGCCGCCGCCTGACATGGCGGGGGAGATCACGATGATGTGCTGGTCGAAGGGATCCGCGAGGACTGGTATAAGGGCTTAGAAAGCGATGCACCTTCTCTAGCGCAAGGATGGCGGGCGTGGAAGGGCGTGCTGCCTCTAGCCGTTGGCCTTAGTGGGAGCGTGCACTCGTGGCTCGCCGAGACGATGATGACAATCTCTGTAAAGAAGATGAAGACAGGTGTACTGTAACGAAATGATGAATGAACTCAACTACGTGTGAGCCTTTCGTTCCTTGCCTTCAGTTATAGCGAAATTACATGTCATCATTAGTGATGCAGCTGATTCATTCGTGAACAATTTTGTGAGCTGCCTTTGCCGAGGAGTGTCTCACTATGCTGAAAGACGAGGACGAAGGTGTAAGCCCACGCTAGTGCTCGAGAGTCTATACCGTCAAACGCTTTCAAAATTCAATCATTCTTAAAATTGTGCGACTCATCTCTTCAGGCCTCCAGTATATTTCTTAGTCAACCTGCAGTTTCTTTAGTTCCGCCTGGTCGCGTTTGCATGCTCCACTTAAGTGTTTCGTGCAGTCTCTCCTTGATCCCTTAAACCTTATATACAGAGATGTTCGCAAAATATATAACAACTCACCCTCTGTCCAGATTGCGTTCGATGGCATTTTCCCATCGAACGCAAAGCTGCAGCCCTTTCCTTTACGTCACGGTTTGTTGCACAACCACCTAAGGTGCTTTTGCTCTCGTATTCTTATTGCTAAGCCTAACGTCATCTCGGCCTATGAGGTAGTACCACGTGAGGTGGTACGACGAGAGGAGAGGCGGTATATAGTGAGCCATAGGGGCTACGACCCAGAAAGCATGCAGATCCCGCAAATTCAAGAGGCGAGAGAATAAAGAGCGCACGCAATCAGAAGAACTTCGGGAATGTGAATCGTGGCAGGGAAGAAGCGGAAGCAGGTGAGGCGAGACGCACGATGGAGGCTGCTCAGGAGAAGAAAAAAGCGCTAATCAACAGAAAAGAGAGCGGAGAACGTTCTAAAAGATCAAGGATATCCCCGAAGCCTCCCACGACATATATAAACAGGCTTTTTTTTTTGTTTCCCAAGACGGACACAATTTTCAGCTTACTGGTGAAAACCAGAAAAAAAAAAAAATGAGCGAATAAAGCCTGACTGTAACAATGAAACTAATTCCAAAATTTTAATAAATAAACAGAGGTAAGAAAGAGAAGCACAATTTTTCTTACACGGCACATTTCCTGTAAATAAAAAGCAAAGTGGACAAATCAAACTAAAGAACAAGACGTGTACTCCTTTTATCCGCCAAAATGCATAACAGCTACACTCAGAACACTCGCTTTCGCGATGCTGTGTAGTAAAACTAGTCACATTATTTCTAGTAAATCTGAGCAAAGTAAAACTGCACTAAATAAAAGCCTTATTTGCAGCGCCCTTCTGCCTCATAAACACGTGAAGTTTATTCGTGAACGTAAGGGTATTTTTAAAGCGTCTTTTTCCTCTCCTAATCAGAGCGTAGATTCACATACGGCCTTTATAATGCAAAGCTGAATCGTAATCCTTAATCCATCGTTAGTACCCACCGAAGCGTTGGACGCGATGAGGCCTTCAACCTGAAAATTTAAGGAAACAGACGGAGATAATAGCTTGCTGAAATTTTCTTAAGAGAATTCTGCTATAGTGCCATGTCGCGGCAGACAGAAGCGGCTGCGTAAAGTGGGGCACGCAAATTAGATGCCTACTGTTGCAAAAGGGTTGCAAGCCCCAAGGGTAGCGTTGGCCTGGCGGCCTGGGGCAAAGCTGGAAACATCCGAAGGTCCCGGCAAAAGGATGAGTCGACTGGCAACAGAACAACTTGTTTATTCTGGCATCGCAAAAGAGCAGCCGGTCAGGGCGACCACGTTACTCGAAGGAAGAAATCGAAGTCTCTCTCGGCGTCCGGGGCAGCGGCGTTTTATACCCTCGGAGTCGAGGGCAAGAAGGAACGGCTTGGGAAGAGGCGTCCGATACGGCGACGCTTGAACATGTCCAGACGTGACGGGCGCGTCCGCCAGGCCGGCGCCGGTCAGACCTCCTCGCCTCCCAGTTGGGGAGCTCCTCTCCCCGGCTGCCGCGCTTTGACAAGCGTGGGCACCAACATGCACACACACACACACGCACGCACGACGACACGTGGCACTGAAACCTGCCTGGACGCGCTTGGCGGGAGGCGTTGCGGCCGCGATGAACGAAGCCGCGGCGTCCGTTGCATCCGCGCCGGCTATACCGCGCGTCGTAGGCGAGACGTAACAGACCGCCCCGCCGGGAGAAGGAGATCCCGATGGTCAGGGGACTGCATCCGCTGTCCAGAGGGATGTCGCTCGATGATGCTCGTAATCGAAACCGATCGTCCCTCGACGTTGCTTGAGCGCAGCGCACAGAGAAGGCCTCGTTCACATGTTCAGGATCACACAGGACACTGCAAAGTGACTTCGGGAGAGTTGCCATTTTTGTGCTCGTTCCCAGCAAGCGTTAGAACTACGCCGAAACGCAACCGCTCAGTCAGCAAGCACGAGACAACCCTCACTAAGCTCTGCCAGGCTCTTTCCCCTTTTATACTACTGCCTAGTTCCTTACAGTAGTCAAGCAGCACTCAGAACGCGTCCACAAATTGGAAAATTGCACTAGAAAGCACATAATCACTTTGAAACACTAAACAAAAGCAATATGTTAAAAATCCTGCCTCAGGAAGAAAACATCGGTAACAAACAACTTTGAGGCGGATTCCTACGTTAGGGGCTCAGACTTAAGCCATCGGCGTTACCGTTGAGACTCCCCTTTTTGTAACGCACCTCAAAGGAATATTGTTGCAAAGCGAGGCTCCAGCGCAGGAGGCGGCCATTTTTGGGAGAGATGTTCTGCAGCCATTTGAGAGGGCAGTGATCCGTCTCAATGATAAACCTCGAGCCGGCTAGGTAGCATGACAATTTCTGAACGGCCCACACGAGACACGCACACTCTTTCTCAGTGGCGCTGTACGCCTGCTCACGACAGGTCAGCTTACGACTAGCATACAGGACGGGGTGTTCCACTTCTCCATTGTTCCTTTGGCACAGTACAACGCCCATGCCTCGCTCACTAGCATCGCACTGAACAACGAACCCTTTTGTGTAGTCTGGCGATCGTAGCACAGGCTGGCTTGTTAGGGCGCTCTTTAGGGCGCTGAAAGCTCTTTCCTTTGTCTCGCCCCAGACGACTGTTTGGGGCTCTGTTTTTCTTAGAGCATCAGTCAGGGGAGCCGCGATATCGGAGTACCTGGGGATGTATCTCTGATAGTAGCCGGCGACACCTAAGAACGACCGAATATCGGTCTTCGTGCGCGGTTGCGGGAAGTCTCGCACAGCGGCCACCTTTATTTCAGAGGGGCGGCGACGACCCTGTCCAATCACGTGACCGAGGTAGACAACCTCGGCCTGTGCTAATTGGCACTTGGGAGCCTTGACTGTCAAGCCCGCTTCGCGCAGGCGGGTTAGCACTGCCCGCAAGTGTGCCATGTGCTCAGACCAGGAGGCGGAGAATATCGCTACGTCGTCTAAATACGGTAAAGCGAATTCTTCCTGTCCCCGCAACACTTTGTCCATGAGGCTTGAAAAGCAGTATGGCGCGTTCTTCAAACCAAAACTCAAAAGTTTAGGACGGAATGTTCCCATTGGTGAAATGAACGCCGCATACCTACTAGCCTCTTCTGTAAGTGGAACCTGCCAATAACCCCTGACAAGATATAGGGTGGAAATAAACTGAGCGCTACTAACTTTCTCAAGGCGCTCCTCGATGTTAGGGATCGGATAAATTTGATCCTTAGTAATGGAAATAAGCCTGCAGTAGTCGACGCAAGGACGAGGTTCCTTGCCCGGTACCTCAACTAAAATCAAAGGGGAAGTATAATCACTCTCACCCGCCTCAATAACACCGAGCTGTAGCATTTTCTTTACCTCAGCCTCCATAATATCGCGCTGGCGGGGTGACACCCGGTACGCCTTGGATCGTACTGGCTCTGGGGAGGTAAGTTCTATATCATGAGTAAGGACAGAAGTCCTACCAGGCCTCTCAGAGAACTGACCTTGAAACTCTTGTAAGAGTTGGTGTAGTTCGGTTTTCTGCTCAGGCGACAGCGGTGCTTTACTGAGTAAGTCACTAATGACCTGATCAGTGTCTTCCCTGTTCGTCACTGAGCCTAGTCCCGGAAGCTCGATCGGAAGCTCTTCTAACTTTCCCGTGTCGGGCATTTCCTCTCCAGTACCTGGTGCCTTCAACGCTACAGGCTCAATTTATTCAGTTCGGACGTGCTCTGAATATCAGCTTGCTGCGCCTCCGACCCTTTTTCATTGTTCGACAACGTCGGCCCCGCAACCACCGCCTTTGCAGCGAGCTCCCGAACTCTCGATCTGGTTAAGGCCTGAACGCTAGCCTCACCAAACAAAAGCCCCTTCTCGCGCAGGAGGTGATAGGACCTGTTCGAAAATAGGTACGGGTACTGGGGGGCAGCATAGATGACACTGCGGCCTCCGTCTCAATTGCTCCGAAAGGTCCTTCAATAAGCACTTTTGCTACGGGCAGACACACGCTATGAGCTTCCAAGGCTTGCTTGATCCATGCGCACTCGCCCGTGAACATATCGGGTTCTACGTAAGAGGGGTGAACTACATCCATTGTAGCTGCGGAATCACGAAGCACTCGGCACTCTTTCCCGTTCACGAGGAAGTCTCGCATGTAAGGCTCGAGAAGCTTCATGTTCTCGTCAGTGCTGCATAATGACAAAAACACGACTTCTCTTTTTGTTTCTGGACACTGCGCCGAAAAGTGACCCGGCTTCTGGCACGTATAACACACGCGCGCTTGCCTCCTTTCGAACCGCTTTCTGCGTTCGGCTTCGGCTGCCGCCGTCTCCTTACGTTCGGTCGGACTGCTTTCACTCGCATCCGCGCTACGTGTGTCCCCCCTTGCTCTCATGGGTGTGAACTTCGGCCTCTCAGACTTGGAGCCAAATTCACCCTTTTGACCGTCCTTAGCTCCGCGAGCCCGACGCGTCACAAACTCCTCGGCTAGCTAGGCGGCTTTAGCCACTGTACTAACGTCTGGCCTATCCAAGACCCAGTACCGCACGTTCTCACGTAATCGACTATAAAACTGTTCCAGCCGGAAACACTGCAGAATTTTCTCGTGGTCACCAAACGCTTTCTCTTCTTTGAGCCACTCCTGCATGTTTGACATAAGCCTGTAGGCAAACTCTGTATATGACTCATTTCTGCCTTTTTCATTTTCCCGAAACTTCCGACGGAACGCCTCCGCTGACAGCCTGTACTTTTTTAGCAGACTCGATTTCACTTGGTCGAAATCCTCTGCCTCCTCTCTCTTCAAGCGAGCGACTACGTCGGCCGCCTCGCCGGGTAACAAAGTGAGCAAGCGCTGTGGCCACGTTTCCCGAGAGAACCCCTGCTTCTCGCACGTTCGCTCAAAGTTAACCAGGAACAAACCAATGTCCTCTCCAAGCTTAAACGGCCGCATCAGGTCAGTCATTTTGAACGATACTCGTTCTCCTGCACCGTGTGCCTGACTTCCATTACGAGCGCGTTCCATCTCTACCTCGAGAAGCTTCATTTCCAAAGCGCGCTCTTCTTTCTCTTTTTGCTCTTTACGTTCGCGCTCGTCTTTCTCTTTTTGTTCTTTACGTTCGCGCTCGTCTTTCTCTTTTTGCTCCCTCTCCTCAATGGTCTCAAGGCATTCCGACAGCTCGTCATCCTCAGCCTCCAACTCAAGAATAGCCCTTAGCAGTTCTGGTTTTCTGAGTTTGGCTGAGACATCCAGACCCAACTCTCTTGCAAGCTCCAGCAATTTCGGTTTGCGCAACGACTTCAAATCCATGGCTGCTCCGAATGCTGCTTTCTCTACTGCCTACTATTGTCTTGCCGCAAACTAACCCGGCAGCAACGACAACCACAATTACCAGCTCTGTTTCTGACACTAACAAAAGCCTGGCAAAACTCAGAAGAAGAAAGTCCCGCACTCACCAAACCTCGCAGCCAAGAATTCAGCGCAGTCGTTCCGCTGCAGGCAACCAGTCATCACACAGGGCTCGTTGCACTGCTCCCGGATGGTCGTTGTGCTGCTCAGCATACAGTTGACCGCATATCTTCGCTGCTGGCCTCCGTTGTCGGGATCTCACCGCTGGCAACCAGTTGTTGCAAAAGCGTTGCAAGCCCCAATGGTAGCGTTGGCCTGGCGGCCTGGGGCAAAGCTGGAAACATCCGAAGGTCCCGGCAAAAGGATGAGTCGACTGGCAACAGAACAACTTGTTTATTCTGGCATCGCAAAAGAGCAGCCGGTCAGGGCGACCACGTTACTCGAAGGAAGAAATCGAAGTCTCTCTCGGCGTCCGGGGCAGCGGCGTTTTATACCCTCGGAGTCGAGGGCAAGAAGGAACGGCTTGGGAAGAGGCGTCCGATACGGCGACGCTTGAACATGTCCAGACGTGACGGGCGCGTCCGCCAGGCCGGCGCCGGTCAGACCTCCTCGCCTCCCAGTTGGGGAGCTCCTCTCCCCGGCTGCCGCGCTTTGAGAAGCGTGGGCACCAACATGCACACACACACACACGCACGCACGACGACACGTGGCACTGAAACCTGCCTGGACGCGCTTGGCGGGAGGCGTTGCGGCCGCGATGAACGAAGCCGCGGCGTCCGTTGCATCCGCGCCGGCTATACCGCGCGTCGTAGGCGAGACGTAACACTACGCAACTCATTTTGAGAACCACTTTTACAGTTTTATGGTATCTGGTTGCTCTGAATGACTTAATGTAGTGAGAATCATTACCAAAAATTCAGGAAAAAAGTGCTTTTGAACGGCAAAGTGTTTATGAACGAATTTTTTTTCAGGTATTGTAAAATTTCATTATAACAACCAATATGTCCGTAGATCAGCCGACAACAGTCAATTTTTTTTCTCTTAATGTTTGGGGATTCATCACTATTGGTTTTCTATGGGAGTCTTAACTGCACGATGTGATCGAAGGACAAACTTTAAATGAACTAGAACTACATATTACAAGAACGGAACATTACCTGCAATATTTCCCCAAAGATACCTCCTTATTTTTCAATTTTCAAAATTTCTTGTCCAAGATTGTTCGATATGAAAACACTGTGGGATGTCGCTATGGACCTTTCCTCAACAATCATGGGAGGACTCACCTGCGGAACGACCTCCGCTCGGAGGTGGAAGTGTCTAATCCCAGCAAATTTCGATGGGCTACTTTCAGCACCACAGTTGTAGTGAAGGGAAACGGTGGAGGAAATAAACAGCTAGACGTCTTCATTTTCGTTTAGAATAAGGGAGACATTGTTTTCAGCCGCCTGATGCTGCCCAGTGCGAATATTTGGATTGTTGTTGATTGTGCCCGCAAGGGACGCAAAAGAAGCGCAAAAGACCACGCGAGAACGCGGCCATGGCGATGTGTCGTCTGCCTTAGAGGTGGAAGGCCAGTTCATGTGAACTATGACCAGATAAAATAAAAACTTGAGAGTGGCTTTTAGCGCACCCGGGTTTTGTTATACTCGCCTCTTACACCACAGCTCAACGCAGCTGCCCGCTGCACTGCCGATGTCCTTATTGTTGTTAATCAGCCGAGCCCATTTCCCGCTTTGTCAGCACGATACTTGAGATCAAGGTTTTTTTATGTCGTGCCACGGGACTGCTAAACGCCCTGTGTTTGTGTTCGTCGCACAGCGAGTGGTCGTGTCTCCCATGTGAATGTTGGTGTGCAGTGCTGACATGGGGGTGCTGGGGTGGTCAAGCCCGGCTGTCTGTGTGTTAGTCCAGAGCTGACATAAGCTGGCCTCTTACGATGCAGCCATAATGAAGCATCGTAGCGCACCACCCTGATTGCGTTGACGCACATATTTTACCTATTCCATTGTCATATCTTACCCTTTCTTAAGGTAGCTGCGCAATAACTGTGCAAAGCACGTTCACGGCACACAGATGGGAGGCACGACAGACTAATATGTAATGAACAGGAAAACAGAACAATAAACGGTCAAATGGTACGATATGCAAATTATGCATAAATGCAGCGGCAACCTTTACTTTCCTTCCCACCTTAAGTTAGCGGTCGTCTGGTTAGAGCGTGGTATGAGGATTCGGTGGTTCAGATATATGGCCGGGCTGAGCCATAGGGGCTTTAGGCTGTGTGAGGGAGGGGACAGAAGCACTGAGGCAGGTGCCGTGAAAATCAGTCCTGAGATAGTCCGCCCGAGCAGAGCAAATGTAAGCATCTCTTTTTGAACCTCGCGATTAGATAAGAAGCGCTGCGTGCCGCCATGATTACGCCCTCCGATGTTCTTGCGCTCATCCTTCAAATCGTCTTTGGCAGCGCACAATCGACAAAACTCCTCATCACAGACTTGCTCAGTGCAAAGAATTTGTCAAGAGTATGATACTGTATGCACTCTAATTCTCTTGCATTAAAAAGGAAAATAATTAAGTAAAAAGACACTTTTCCGTCGTTCCGTCTTGATATTAAGTTGACAGAAAACAGAACAAAACACCAATGGAAAGACACACACGTGCAACAATTGTGGAGAAAAGCATTTTGAACGGTAAATAGTTTATGAACGTAATTTTTATATATTGCGAGATTTCACTATAAAAATCAATATATCAGCAGACAATACTAAAGCACAGAATAGAACGTTTTTTTTTTTGAAAGAAAAGTATTTTTTGAGAGAGCCAGCCCTTTCAGGCTCCTAAAATGCGTGACTACAGCCCTTGCGGTGCCCCTACACCTCTGGCATTTGTTGAAATGCGCTCTCAGTGCAACACGTAGAAGCTGGTGGGGTGTCTACGCACCTAGGCAAAAGGGCTAGCGACCTTCAAATGCTTCACAAAGATGACTTCAACTGTCATCTTTGAAAGAAGGAGTAAGCGAAATAGATGTGGTCGACCAAACCTCTGCGGTGCCTTTCCTGTATGCAAAAACTGGCGCCACCTATGTGTTGACCAGTCTCCATAAATTGTGAGCTCTTTCTCAGTCTTGAAACAAAAAACGTAAGCATTGTCGTAGCCTTTGGTCGTGTAGGTTTAGTAACTTGTTCTTGTTTTCGAGTGCATTCGTGTCGTTGTCGTATTTCACTTGATGTCAGTCAGAGAAAATGAATGTGGTGGTGAAAAACATGTATTTATGATTATTTACAAAAGAGAGTAAAAACTGGCCTTAAGGCCCAGCCGCTTACAAATAATAGGAGGGGTCCATAGTCCTGGACACCTCTGGCTTCCGTGGCAGCTCTGGCCCTAGCGACGAGGGCACCTTGGCTCTCTCTAACGTAGAGCATCCGAGCAGGGCAGCCTCCACGCTCTCTCGGGTAGGTGAGGGGAAAGGCAGTAAACAGGGTTAGAGGGACATGCCCACACCATGTGGCTCACGTCCGAGAACGCGCACCAACAATGCGGGCACTCCCCTTTAAAAGCTGGATTAAAGTATTGCAGCACTGCCGGGCACTGTACTGTATTGGTGTATATAAGTGAAGGAGCCAACGCTCCTCGCTTGTGGCTAGCCATTTCGCAGGGGGATGAAAGCGGCTATGCAGTGTTTGATATAACTGAATATTTTATTTGTAAGTGATAGCCGGATTAGGTTTTGATACCTCCGGCGGCGAGTCGATGCCCGGTGGTTGAGTGCGCCGGCTGAGGCGTCCGCAGCCTCGTTTCCCTCTATTCTTGCATGTGCTGGGTGGGGGTCCAGATGACGACACGTGTGTCCGTGCGATCCCGGTGCTCGCATCTATGTAAAATTTTGGTGGCGCGTTGAGATATACGTCCTTGTTCTAGATTCCGACAGGCTTCCCGGGAGTTATTATAACCAGGGTGTCTGGTCCTGCAGCGGCGAGTGTTACGAATGAAAGCCATCATTGCTGCTTGCAAAATATTCCGAGATGTTGAGCAGGGTAGTGGAGCTACGGCAATTGATAGGGGCCCTACTTGCGATATAATCGAAGAAGAGGCAAATGAAGAAACCCAACGTTCTTCCCGCGCACATCCTTCTTCCCTATGCCTGAGCTGTCGCAAATTGTTCTGCGCTTATCCCCAGCGGCTCCTGGCCCCGATAGGGTCACTTCATCTATGATCAAAATATTGTTCAATGAATCTCCTGCAGACCTGTTGGCTCTAATTAACCATTCTATTAAAGGTCCTTGGATACCGCATGAGTGGCGTCTTGCTGAAATAGTTCCATTGCTTAAAAAGCAAGGGGAGGGCTTAACTTTAAACAATATACGCCCTATTTCGTTAACATCGAACCTTGTGAAATTGGTGGAAAGGGTCCTTCTCAGCCGTGTCATGTCATTCATTTCAGAAAATGCTGTATTGAATCTATGCCAAATTGGTTTCAGGCCGGGTTGTTCAATTTGGTGTGCTCATACTGACCTTGAGAGTCGTATTAAATTAGCTCGCAATAGAAAAAAGTTTGCTGCGCTTGTCACCTTGGATGTCAGTAAAGCATACGACAGCGTGGAGCACTCGACTCTATTACTAAGATTACAGGAACTCAACTTCCCAAGCTATTTTGTAGCCTGGATATTTGTTTTCTTGGAAAATAGAGAATTTTACTGCTGCCAAAATGGTGTTTCCTCAAGGAGATTTCCACAGACCAGAGGTGTTCCGCAAGGATCAGTTCTCTCACCTGTTCTTTTTAACATTTTTCTAAGCTCAATTCCATGCATTCAAAATGTGAAAACTTATGTGTACGCCGACGATATTGCATTTTTTGCATCAGAAAGTGACATTCACACTCTTTATCAAACCTTACAAAATTACCTCAATGTTCTTGACAACTGGCTAGGAAGAATTCATCTGTCCCTTAATGTGAAGAAATGCGCATTGTTAGTATTTCCAGTTTCTGTTCCAGTAAATATCTGCCTGGTCTATAGAAATAACATAATACCTCAAGTTCAGACGGTGAAGTATCTCGGTGTAATATACGACTCTACTCTCTCCTGGCGGCCCCACATTGAGCAAGTTTCTGCAAAAGGAGTTCGGGCCATTGGCATCCTGCGCAGGCTTTGTAGTGCTAGGTCAGGCATGAGAAGGCATACGCTTCTGATGATTTATAAAATGTACGTCCGCCCAATTTTGGAGTTCGGGTGTGTTTTATTCTCAGGAGCTCCTGCCTATAAACTTCGCCCTCTTGTGCTTTTGGAGCGTGAGGCGTTGCGCCTTTGTCTGGGGCTTCCAAAATATGTCGCCAATGCTGTTCTGCACCTTGAGGCGCGAATGCCTTCGTTATCAGCTAGGTTTCGCCTTTTAACAGTTCAAACATTTTTAAAATTGTGCGACTCACCTCTTCACGCTTCCAGTATAATATTTCTTAGTCAACCTTCCGCCTTTTTTAGTGCTGCCTGGTCTCGATTTCATACCCCGCAGATATGTTACGTGCAGTCCCTCCTTGATCGCATAAATATTCATTTCACAGATGTCCGCCAAATATTTAACAACTCCTCATCTGTCCAGATTGAATTCGATGATATTTTCCCATCGAATGCAAAGCTGCAGCCCTTCCCACTTCTTCAGGGTCTATTGCAGGACCACCTAAGGTCCTTTCCCTCTCATGTTCTTATTGCTACTGATGCCTCGCAGGATCGCGAAAAGGCAGGTGTGGGAATTTTTTCGCCTTCACTGGATTGGTCTTTTTCTCTCCGTCTTCCTGACTTCACTCCAATTTTTCTGGCTGAATTATTAGCAGTAATCTTAGCCTTACGAAAATTAGAATCTACAGTTTCCCAGGTCGTGGTTATGACAGACTCTCTGTCCATTTGCTCTTCCTTATCCTCACCCACTGACTCTCGGCCGTTACGCCTCTTTAAGTTCCTGATTCCGCTCCATCTAAATTCGGTAAGGTTGCTTTGGGTACCCGGTCACATGGGCTTTCACTTAAATGAGGTTGCAGATTCCTTAGCAAGAGCCTCTCTCAGCGGCCCAATTGTTGCTGTCCTGCCATCATGTGCATATACAGCTGCGGTGAGGTTTCGCAGCTACACAATATTTCAGGAATTTGCTGCCTCGGCTCTTACATCATCTCCCGAATATCAGCATCTTCTGCATCCTTGGAGTAGCAAAGACTGGCGCTCACGCAGACTAGAGGTCTCTTTCACGCGCTTGCGTTGCCGGGTTCCCCTTCTAAATTTCTACCTTCACAGATCTGGCCTGGCAGCTTCCCCACTGTGCCCTTTTTGTGCCGAACCTGAGACAATAGATCACTTCCTGCTGTTCTGCCGCCGCTTTTCTCATTTGAGGAAGAGTATTTTGCAGATTCCATTTCATCAACTGGGCTTGCCTGTGTCTTCCGCGGTTGTTCTTTCCATTGGCGCTTCTTTGCTTGGACGAAGCGACAGGAGTGTGCGCTCTGCTGTGCAAAATTTTCTTCAAGAAACGCAGCGACTCCCATTCTAATTTCTTTTTCCCGCCCTCAATCAGTACGACATTGCAACATTACAGGCATTGTGTACTATTATGCACATTAAGCAATTGTCCCGTCTTTGATCTCCAAGTTAACTGGACCCCTTTCCTTCCCTTTTCCAATCTCTCAGACTACATACTATTACCACTCCTTTTCCCGTCAAAACTTTCCTGTATCCAGTAATTAACCGCCTGTGTCTTGGCCACTCCCCCGTAGTGGGTATGTGCCAGCAACGTCTGAGGCCTTCCTTCCTTCCTTCCTTCCCTGCGCACAACGTTCTTCCCTGCGCGGTCGCTACCAGCCGTTTGTGTCCAGACCGATCTGTTCTGTCACCGGTCACCAGCTTGGCTCTGTTAGGAGGACATCGTTCTACCCAGTGGAGTTCGTCCTGTTCATCGCTGCCCCGACAGCTCTGCTCTGCTGGGAACGATCGGCTATGTTTCGGGTGGCTGATTGTGGCATTAAATCTCTGAGTCTTTGCGCGGTAAGGCAGTAAGCCCGGTCTATGTCCACCCAGTCTCCCGGCCAGGGGAGTTCCCTCTGGTCGGCTTCTCTGTCAACTGATCTCCTACCGTTGGAAGCTTTTTTGCGCAGTGGTGGCGGCAGTATCCCTGTCGCGCTGGTGCCTAAGGATGGTGGTGCTATCAGGATGAACAACCCTGGTGCTGTTCGGGCTGCTCTCCAGTCGACGACTTCTCATTATGAGTCAATCTCAGAGGTTCGCCAGTTTGGACGCGGTGGGATTCTGTGCAGATCGCCAGACCTCACCTGTGTAAGAGATTTACTAAACTCCTCATCCTTTGCCTCCCTTCGGGTAAGTTCTTTCATCCCTTCTTATCTGGCGTGCACGAAAGGTATTGTACGAGGTGTAGACTCTTCCCTGTCGTCGGCAGAGACTCTTGAGCTTCTGTCGGCTGCAGGTGTTGTTGCTGTGCACCACTGTAGCCGGGATGTAAACAACGTGCGGATGCCCACTGAATCAGTGATTGCTACCTTTGCCGGCACTTCCTGCCCCTCTGAAACCAAGGCATGGCCTCTAATTTTTCGGGTAGACCTATTACCATCTCGGCCTCTGCAGTGTAACAACTGCTGGCGCTATGGACATAGCGCTGGCGGTTGCAAATCCAACTTGAGGTGTTGCAACTGTGGGGATGGTCATTCAACAAGCACCTGCACTGAGAAGAATGAGAAGTGTTGCCTTTGCGGTGGTGCGCACTCTGCAAACTACTCAAATTGTCCCTCTCGAGCTCAGGAAATTCAAATTCTGGAAATAATTGACAGGAAACGCTGTTCGCGCCGTGACGCTATTTCAGAGGTCAAAGAACGTGCCCACGGTTATGCCGGGGTGACCGCTCGGCAAGGTGTCATGTTAGACTCAACGCTGTCCCAGGCAATTGCGGCTGCTGTGGAGGCTTCGATGTCTAAAATGGTAGAAAAGATTGTCGCAAGTGTGTCGGAGTGCTTTACAAATGTTCTAGCGACTCAGATTACACATGCCGTGCAGGCTAGTTTGGCACCTCTTTCGACAACAATTCCCTCTCCTCATATCCGGTCTCAAATTCCAGTAGCATCACAACCCCAGGAACAAACTTCTGTCACTTCCGCTGTACCTACCTCGGGTACTTCGAGGGATGTTGATATAATGATGGTGGAGCCTGATGCGCGGCTTCTTAAGCGCAGTGGGTCCCCCATGTCTCATTCGTTGTCTTCTCGGGGCACCCAGCCCAAATCAAAGAAGAAGCAGCTTGGCACTAAACCCAAGGATACCATTTTGGAGCAGGCAGTTGCTGCTGCTAGACTTTCGCAACGATAGCGTCGTTGCGAGTTCTGTAGTGGAACTGTCGCTCTATTCTTTCCGCTTCCACAGATTTACACTGCCTTTCTACTCAGCTTAATCCGGATGTCATAATTCGGCAAGAAACGTGGCTTTCAACCGACAAACATTTTCATATCAAAAATTTCTGGTCATTTCGCCTAGACCGCCAGTCAAGAGGCGGGGGTTTACTAACTTTAGTCTCTTCAAAATTTTGCCACAGGGCTGTGGTATCTTTTCAACAAATGTCTCCTGACTGTGAGATTTTGGCAATAGACTTTGTACTTCCTGGGTGCTCTCCATTTTCAATAGCAAATTGTTATTTCCCCAATGAAGTCCAGGATGTTAGACCTCTGGATTTTTTACTCGTAAACTGTAAAACCCCAGTTCTCGTGGCTGGGGACTTCAATTCTCACCATGTGTCTTGGGGTTTTAGGACTAATTCATGCGGCAAGCGCCTTTGGGACTGGGTTTCTGATCACAACCTGATGTGCTTAAATTCAGGATCGGCCACTTATCTTCGCTCACACACTCAATCTGTTTTAGATCTCACGTTCATTAGTCCTGGAATTGGCGTAACGAATTGGTCGACAGTTGATAGCGGCACTTCAAGTGATCATATACCTATTCATTTTGATATCATATGTCGTGTTACTCCGGCGTCTTCTCAGTTGCGGTCACATGTAAATTATGACAGATTTCAGGCGGCGTTGCGCTCTGCCCTTGCTCCAGTGTCTAACATCGCCGAGGTCCACCAGTCAGCAAGCATATGTCTGGCTATTGAGGAAAGCCGTAAAAAGTCGGAGTTCCTGGTGAGGCCAACAAAAGAGAATTCTTCTAACTGGTGGAATGCGGACTGTACAAGAGAATACAGGCGGAGGAAGGCAGCATGAAAAAAGCTTCTTCATAACCAATGTCCGAATAACTGGAGTGATTATAAATTTATTGCAGCCACCTTTAAACGCACAGTTTCTTGCGCAAAGGAAAAATATGACTCAGAACACATCGATTATCTTTCAAAGGCGGGCAACCGACGTGCACTATTCGGTTTTCTACGGTCTAGGAAACATCTCATGTCCTCTCATAATTTTCAGTCATTAGTTATGTCACCTGTAGAAGCTATCCAGGCGGTTGAATTAATAGCCACAGGCCTGCAAAAGCGGTTCTCGTCTTTACTACCTATGCGACCATTGTTGTTTGCATCAGTCGTACCAAATGATAATGCCTCACAAGTAAATCTATCAGAGCTTTCACAAGTTGTCCAGAGATTGCCAGCTGCTGCTCCTGGCCCTGACGGTGTTACCACAAATATGCTCAAGATTCTATTTGAAGAGTCTCCCAACTCCTTATTGCACCTAATAAACTACTCTCTCAAACACGCTTGGATACCTTCTGAGTGGAAGCTGTTCAAGGTGATCCCTTTACTTAAAAATCAGGGTGGAGGCTATGAATTGGATAATATTAGGCCAATTTCTTTAACATCAAACGTGGTAAAGTTGATAGAAAGGTTGTTACTAATTCGGGTGTCAGCCATTGTGGACCGCAAAAGTATACTCAGCCCGTGCCAACTCGGTTTCCGGCCACGGTGTTCGATATGAAATGTACATGCTGATCTTGAGAGCAGAATTCTCCTTGCTCGTCGTAAACGCCTGGTCGCGGCTTTGGTTACGTTAGATGTCGCCAAAGCTTACGACAGTGTTGAACACTCCATCCTGATACATAGGCTACAGTCTCTTCAATTTCCAGATTATATAGTTGCATGGATATCTGCATTTCTTCATAACAGGGAATTCTTTTGCGTCCATAATGGTGTTCATTCAGAGAGGTATAGACAAACGCGAGGTGTACCGCAAGGAGCTGTTCTTTCTCCTGTGCTCTTTAATATTCTGTTAAGCTCAATTCCTCTCCACCGCCATGTACGCACTTACGTCTATGCGGACGACATTGCGTTTTTTGCTGCTGCGCCGGATATACATTCTCTGTATGGTCTGTTGCAGTCATATTTGAATACACTTGAGCACTGGTTGAGCGCATTACACCTGAAGTTAAATGTTGGCAAGTGCGCTACTCTTGTTTACCCTCTATTCACTCCTGTAGTGGTCTCTCTCACTTGCCAGTCAAAAATAATACCGCAGGTTCAATCCCTAAAATACCTAGGGGTCATTTATGACAACAAACTCACCTGGCAACCTCACATTGACCATGTCGCGGCGAAAGGGGCTCGTGCCGTGGGCATGTTACGGAGATTATGTCATCACCGGTACGGCATGCGCACAGATGCGCTATTAATGATCTACATAATGTATGTCAGGCCAATTTAGAATTTGGATCAGTGTTGTTTTCAGGCTCGGCTACATATAAACTTCGCCCTCTCGTCCTTTTAGAGAGGGAAGCACTTCGCATGTGCCTCGGCCTTCCAAAATTTGTGGCTATCAATGTGCTGTACCTTGAAGCCCGCATTCCATCTCTCTTATCACGACTTCAATTTTTAACTGTGCAAACTTACCTCAGGATCTATGAATCCCATTTCCACCGTTCCCAAAGCATTATCTGTTCTCAGCCGACCTCCTTTTTTGGTGTCCCCTGGTCTCGTTTCAATTCCCCTCAGGTAGTGTTTGTGCAAAGATTACTTCAGCCTTTAGATGTAAACATTTATGATATCCTTCCTGCGCTTCGGAATGGGCCCACTATCCACATTGTTTTCGACGACATATTCCTAAAAAGTGCAAAACTTTTGCCACCGAGTATTCTAAATGGTCTTCTAGAAGATCATCTGAGGACCCTACCAACAGATATAGCAATAGCCACTGATGCATCGCAATGCAATGAAAAAGCAGGTGTGGGAATATTTTGCTCGCATTTAGACTGGTCCTTTTCTCTGCGCCTTCCAGATTTCACCCCTATTTTTGAAGCAGAGTTTCTAGCAGTTGTACTTGCTCTACGCAAGCTAGACCCCTCTATTACAGCAGTTGCAGTAATTACTGATTCTTTATCTTTGTGTTCGTCCCTCGCTGCACAGGTTGACGGTCCCATTTTATCAACTTTCTTATCCCTACTTCCTCCGCATTTGAGCCTTGTTCATTTAGTATGGGTTCCCGGCCACAGCAGTGTGACAGTAAATGAGATTGCTGATAATCTCGCAAAGGCTTCCCTCAGCGGCCCCGTGTTGCCAATCATCCCGGCTACAGCCTACATTACAGCATCTAGATTTCGGCGACGTGCGTTTTTAAGCACGCAAGACACATCACTTTTAACATCGGCGGATTATGAGCACCTTAAATATTATTGGAACAGGAAAATTTGTTGCTCTCGGCAGCTTGAAGTATCACTGACGAGGCTACGCTGCCGCATCCCCCCTCTAAATTTCTATTTACACAAGTCGGGTTTGGCGCTCTCTCCCCTTTGTGCATTTTGCCGTGAGCCAGAATCTATTGAACATTTTTGGCTATATTGTCGCCGATTCAACTCACTGAGAAAAAGGTTGCTGGAGGAGCCCTTGCAGCATCTTGGCCTTTGTTTGAGCAGCCCGCTCTTGCTATCATTTGGCGCCACCACGTTTGGGTTCAGCCACAGATCTATTTGCACCGCTGTTCAAAATTTCCTGATAGAATCTCACCGACTGCCTTGCTAAGTGTTCCAACCTTTTCTTTTCTATCAATTATTACATTTTGACTAAATCATTAATATTTAATCACTCTCTTTATTATTATTCTTAAAATTTTAAAATCAAAACACTCATCCCTTTTCTGTTCATGACGAAAAATTCAGCGGTGTTGCGCTCCCACGTGCTTTTCCTTTTTGTTAACTGCGTTCAGGTGAATAGCCACCCGATTCTTGGCCGATCCCCAGTGTGGGTATGTGCCATCTTTTGATAGGCTAACAACAACAACAACATCCTCACCCACTGACTCTCGGCATTACGCCTCTTTAAGTTCCTGATTCCGCTCCATCTAAATTCGGTAAGGTTGCTTTGGGTACCAGGTCACCTGGGCTTTCAGTTAAATGAGGTTGCAGATTCCTTAGCAAGAGCCTCTCTCAGCGGCCCAATTGTTGCTGTCCTACCATCGTGTGCATATACAGCTGCGGTGAGATTTCGCAGCTACACAATATTTCAGGAATTTGCTGCCTCGGCTCTTACATCATCTCCCGAATATCAGCATCTTCTGCATCCTTGGAGTAGCAAAGACTGGCGCTCACGCAGACTAGAGGTCTCTTTCACGCGCTTGCGTTGCCGGGTTCCCCTTCTAAATTTCTACCTTCACAGATCTGGCCTGGCAGTTTCCCCACTGTGCCCTCTTTATGCCGAACCTGAAACAATAGATCACTTCCTGCTGTTCTGCCGCCGCTTTTCTCATTTGAGGAAGCGTCTTTTGCAAATTCCATTTCATCAACTGGGCTTGCCTGTGTCTTCCGCGGTTGTTCTTTCCATTGGCGCTTCTTTGCTTGGACGAAGCGACCGGAATGTGCGCTCTGCTGTGCAAAATTTTCTTCAAGAAACGCAACGACTCCCATTCTAATTTCTTTTTCCCGCTCTCAGTCAGTACGACATTGCAACATTACAGGCATTGTGTACTATTATGCACATTAAGCAATTGTCCCGTCTTCGATCTCCAAGTTAACTGGACCCCTTTCCTTCCCTCTTCCAATCTATCAGACTACATACTATTGCCACTGCTTTTCCCGTCAAAACTTTCCTGTATCCAGTAATTAACCGCCTGTGTCTTGGCCACTCCCCCGTAGTGGGTATGTGCTAGCAACGTCTGAGGCCTTCCTTCCTTCCTTCACTGCGTCAGCGCTTTGAGAAGCTGCACCATCGGTAAGTTGAGGCACTCATACATGCAGAATATCTGCTCTTTCGTTCTTTATTTTGGTATTGATGTTCTGTTTTTGTGCTTTAAAGAGATCTGCTTTTTTTCTGAACAACAGCTGCTCGCATCGGCCGCCAGGCCAGTAGAAGGAGCGCTTTGAGTACCAAAGTCATCCCCTCCTGCAAAGGCACCAATGGCGCCGATTGTTGCCCACGGTCTCCTCTACGGCGCACTCATGAGTTCAGTGGCCTACCTGGTGCCAATCAGGATCCTGGTCGGCATGGTTCTCACTGACACCTTGTTGACGGCAGGGGCTTCCATGTTCGACGCGGCCTTGTGCGCCTCGCTTCCGAGCTTGGCGACCGTTTGTGCGACCGTAAGTCATCCTCAAACCACTCTCGTCCGTAAGTGTCGCTCTGGAAGGCTGGGAAGCTCTGGTCTGTTAGAAAAAAAAGAATGTCACTCGGAGCAATGTTTGGCATTATAGGGATTTCATTAGAATAATGTTGGGGAACTTATTCCCAGCGTGTAGTAGTAAAGAAAAACATTTTTACCGTAGACATTGTAAGAATAGTTATTTCCTGAAAACACTGATACTGCCTTCTATAATAACAAGCATTTCTTTTTCCTGTTAGTTCTACATAAACATTTAGTATTTTTATATGTTCTTATCTTCTTATGTCCGCGCTCTCTCTTAGTTTTGTTTTATTTATTTTCATATTAAAACTTTCTCGCTTACCGTGCTCACCGCCCCCTCTTGCCAGACTGCAATGCTGCATTGCACAATTAGTATGTATATAAAAAGCAAGGAAATAAAGCCCCTCCGCTTAGGACAAATAAACGTCTTCAAGCAAATTACAAATCATGGTACATTTTGAAAACGTGAATTCAAGCAGTGATTACTCTCAACGAGACAGCGCCATTAAAGAGAAGGAGGCGGGAGTATACGGCGCCAACAGTAAGGAGTGAACTCTTGAGAAGGCTCTTGGAAACTAGGGGTATTTATTCATCCTGGTTCTTTTTATGCTTTCGAGATGAGAAAAGCAAAAACCAATAAGCCTTCTACTCTGCATATATTAAAAACCAGCGGACCGGAATCGTTTTATCCAGCCGAACAATGGGTGTCGCCACCTGACGTCTGGCCAGTGTCGATACTCGAATGACACGCCGCTGAGCTGCTTGTTGCACAACGGGACCCTCGACGACGCCTCGGCTTTCCAGGCCTCCTGCCTGACACCTTCCTTCGAGAGAGCAAATAACAGGGTAAGGAGCACAGCTGGCTGCTACAATTTGTTGGCTTCAGTGCAGCTTTTGACAACACCCTCAATGCCCAGGGAGCTTGTAGGATGTGCCTTAAATCTAGTAGCCTTAACCAGCATAAATAGCCTTAAACAGCTTAAAGGTGCACCGTAAGGCACAGTTGTTATCCGTAAAATATTCATGTCATGCTCATGAATCTTACAAGTTCAACTTTTTAGTGCAAAAATTTTGAAAATTGAAAACGTCTAAGACACTGATATTTAAATATTGTAACTAATTGTCCATTATTCTGATATGCAGCAACATCTCGCTTTTAAAGTGTTTCCATCGATCGTATTGAACAGAGTATATATATATATATATATATATATATATATATATATATATTATATATATATATATATATATATATATATATATATATCATCCTCATCATCATCATCATCAGCCTTACTACACCCACTGCAGGGCAAAGGCCTCTCCCATGTCTCTGCAATTAACCCTATCCTTTGCCAGCTGCATCCACCCTTTGCCTGCAAACTTCTTAATCTCATCCGCCCACCTAACCTTCTGCCCGCCCCCTGCTACGCTTACTTTCTCTTGGAACCCACTCCGTTACCCTTACAGACCAGCGGTTATCCTGCCTTCGCATTACATGCCCTGCCCAAGCCCATTTCTTTCTCTTGATTTCGACCAGGATGTCATTAACCCGTGTTTGTTCCCTCACCCACTCTGCCCGCTTCCGATCTCTTAACGTTACACCTATCATTTTTCTTTCCATGGCTCGCTGCGTTGTCCTTAACTTAAGCTGAACTCTTTTCGTTAGCCTCCACGTTCTGCCCCGTAGGTGAGTACCGGTAAGATTATGCTGTTGTACACTTTCCTCTTCAGGGAAATTGGTAAACTGCCAATCATGATCTGCGAGAATTTGCCATATGCGCTCCGCCCCATTCTTATCCTTCTAGTTATCTCCCTCTCATGATCCGGATCAGCTGTCACTACCTGCCCTAAGTAGACGTATTCCGGCACAATTTCTAGGCTCTCGCTGCCAATTGTGAACTGTTGTTCCCTTGCTAGGCTGTTGAACATTACCTTGGTTTTCTGCATGTTAATTTTTAGACCCATCGATCTGCTCTGCCTGTCTAACTCGTTGATCATGATTTGCAGTTCACCTCCTGAGTGACTCAGCAAGGCAATGTCATCAGCAAATCGCAGATTATTTAGATATTCTCCACATATATATATATATATATATATATATATATATATATATATATATAT
>JARKHS020005200.1:0-11937 GCA_030143305.2 Amblyomma americanum | reverse complement strand
ATGTGATGTCAGTGCACGTTCAAGAACCCCAGGGGGTCGAAATTTCCGGAGCCATTCACTACGGCACCTCTCATAGCCTGAGCTGCTTTGGGACCCGCACAAACCAAACGCCGCAGTCGGGGGCGAGTACCTATAGAATAGCACATTCTAGCGAGTCTTCCCATATATTTGGCGGTATAAACCAGTTCAAGGCTGGTTTTTCGCGGTAGTATTTCAAAATCGACCGAGAAACAGGGGCCGCGGACTCGACGGTGTTGACTTGCCGTGCTCTATTACATGCATGGTCACTTTGTTGGCAAGCAGGCTGCGTTGCCTGGTCCGTTTCAGAAACGCTGTTGAGCATGATAGGTTATTCTTCTTCGAAGAATATACGGACGTCTCACTGTGGTTCTTTTTTTTTTTCAACTAGCCCCCGTGGCGGATCGTGGACATCTGCCGTGGATATCCACGAATAAGGTCGTGGATATATCTGTGATAGGTATCGACCAGTTTTATCAAGTCAATAGTAAGACTTTCTCAGTGCTTTAAACTGTAATCTAGTAGATGCGAGTTAATGCCACGCTCAAACGGCCGTAACCGTTGCTTTGGCAGACGTCGCCAACCCAGCGGAAAGCAACATTCCCTGTCAGAATGTTGCGTTCTAAATTGTTATGCCGTGTTTCTGATCTCCGAGTGGGTATACGTTTGTTTCAGCAAGCAGCTTCCGGCTGCTCGAAAGAAAATTAGGGACACTTAAGCTCTGCCTTAAGAGTATGACGCGACAGCGTTATTGATCACTTGCTACTTCCTTAATTAGTGCCTTTTACTATTTACACACCCTCATTTTTGTACATCAGCACGCATACTAGACAACGTTATACACCGCTGCACATAAGGTCTCCCTTTAACAATGTGGAACGAGCATGCCACAGTGCATTGGGTAGCGTACGTGTCTGATTGGCTATCCCATGGGTTCGACTGCCGTCTAATTACCCCCTATTTTCATCTCAGCGTAAATAATTTCCTTACATTCTTTTATGTCCTAATGCCATTTCAGGCATGGTGCGACCCCATAGTCATAACTTAATTCCAGTTTTAATCAATCTGTTCAACAGGTCGGCCATGTGGCGTGACGATCATCTCGAGCAACCATGACATGTGACAATGCGGACTCCTTTTCCTCCAAACGTCCGCTCTATCACAGTCGCGTTAAAATATATAGTTCGTAAAATTCAGTTCGCTTTCCCTTTGAAACTCCAGAAGTCAAGCGCAAAAAAAACACATTTCTCCTGGCTACAATATTGGAAGTCACAAGCTTTCAAGCTCAGATATAGCCTGCCTAATTTATGAAAACAGCTCGAGCTAGACGCAGCGCAAAGAACATGACAGCAATAACGCTCACTCGAAACGGAATGTCGAATGCAAAAAGATAAAATCTACAAACACGAAAAGTGGATCACAGCGAACACACCGAGGTCGAAAACAAGCGAGATAAAACAGGCGTCGAACAAAGTGACATGCGGAGATTCGTTGTTAACCCATAACTCGTCATCATGCAGAATGAAGGACGGTTAAGTTATGCGTCAGTGCGCTCCGCCTAGTTTGAGTTGTTTCCATTAATTATGCTTTTAAGCTGCGAACTCGTCTGACTTGCGGTCCTCACTCGAGAGAGCCTGCGAGTCAAGTGCTTTAAAACTAGGGCTTGCCTCAAGAGATTTGGAACTGTGACGTTCGAAATTGGTTCTGCATGGATTTCTAAAGGCTGACGTGAGAATGCCAGTGTACATTACATCGCGTCACTAGAGGTTACTAGGAGGATTGTTCCTGAAAAAGGATGCCCTTGCGACCAGTCACAGTTCCGCTATTCTGGTGTTGTATACCGGAGTCAGGACAGACCTCGCAGAGTTTCGGTGGCCTGTCTCGCACCATGCAGCGCAAAAAATGTTGAGGGGACTTAAGCTCCGCCTTAATGGTATGACGCGATAGCGTAGTGGGTTAATTCCCGTGTATGCAGAACGTCATTCCCTGGTTTACATTCATAGATCCCTGCGAGTCCTCACACCCCTCGTGGCGCAGTGGTGCAGCGCTTCGCCACTGCCCTGCGATGGCCGGCAGCCCCTGCGGTGGGCCTTGTGCGACCCAGGTTGATGTTCCCGAGCGACCAGTCATTAATTTAATTGCTACCTGTCGCGTTGGGCGGTTTTCTTACTATCCGGTGGGCAGGTCAAGGTGACGCCGCAAAGTCACGTGACCTAGGCGGCCCACCTGCCTCCTAGGCTTTTCTTTGGGAACCACCTGACAGAGCAATGCTCGCATTGTTCGCTCGCAGTGCCGACACCGATAACGCTGATGCCGTATTTTCTGGACAACAATGCCTTTAACGCTCTCGCGTTAAAACGCGCACATGACTAGAGGTCATTTTCTACTATAGGACTGCTTTCAGCAGAAGGTTTCGCAAAGTTTCTCCTCCTGGACATTGCACCACACCTGTCTTTGTACAGTGATGAAGCGCTTCTTTCAAAGAGAACAATTGCTAGTACTCAGCTAAAACCTAACAGCAAGACAACACAGGCTCTTCTGAAGACAAAAGAGACGCGAACTATAATGTTCTATGCTATCCATGCGCTCCGACATGTGATCTTTCTAGTGATTTCACTTTAAACGTTTTTCTCTATTAATAGCAGTCTGTGAAAGTGTAACCAACATCTCTAACAACAATAACATATAGAACACCATACAGAACATATTCTTATGTGCTGTACAGTGTACAGCGCGGAAAAGTGTGAGTTGTTCGCTTACCTCAAGAAGACAGGAGCCTCGCACAGTTCCCTTCAGGACATTGTCTACCCTTGCGGAAAACAGGTATGTAAAAAGGAGGCTGCATGCCTTTTAAGTTCGTTCACGACTCGGATCTGGACTCCAGATGGTGACAGCACGAGTTTACTATTGCCTATTATGGGTGATTGTGTATATAGTGATGTACATCTGCTAGATCTCAGGTGTGTGTCTGATTTGTGGACCTTATTTAACATATAAGTGTCGCTATGGTGGAGCAATGGGTTAGAGGTATATGGGAGATGTCTTCGACTTGCAGTGGACGTACGCTCATGGTGATTATGATGATTAATTACATGTACGTGACACATCTTTCGGCTAGTAGCCACCTTCATTCACCTGGTGCCCTGGCGCATGTTCGATGAGGCTGAGAGTGGGTATTTGAGAAACGCCCCCCCCCCCCCCCTTCCGGACAAAGCTGCATTTTAGAAGGAGTTCCTATTCGAGCATTCAGCCACTATTTGTAAACGCAGGGCACTCTTTCAGAATGCAAAGCTAAAAGGCTGCTATGAGCGTGGACATAAAATCGCGGCAGGTTGAAAAGCGACCATCAGCAACAATAACATGAAGTGTGCTACTGCCAAACTGGTCACCATTCTCGAGGTAGCCACAGACATAACCATAGAGTGGGCAATGGGCGCGAGCTGGGTTAAATATAAGCCACGAAAACTTGAAGCGGTGCTTTTTAGAAGAGTACTGGACACGAGGAACCGAAATAATTGTAACTGCGGTGAAGGATGCATTGTAAGTTGTTCAGTAAAACAAGACAGTTCTTTAGTAGTTGGTCATGCAATCACCCTAACGACTAGGAACTCCAGCTTACTACTTTGACGAAGGATTACATGCGGCAGTACCAACTATACTCTCTAATGGCTCGGAATGGGCGCTGAAGCCTTGTGTTCTCGCCATTGCGAAAAAATCGCCAAACAATCGCCAATCGCGAAACGATCGCCAAGGCAGTTTCATCGACTAGCAGGCTGTACGTTCTTATTTTGATGCAAAAGCGGAACAGTCATGATGTTGGCCTGCTGTGACAAATATCTTTAAAATTAGTGTTAGGTCTGTTGACCTATACAGTACCCAGCCCCAGTGCAAACTAGTATCACTGCAGTGGAACAAGTGATGAGCGCGATCATGAAGGCATATATAGTGCAGCTTCCAAGCACTATAGTAGCCGTTATATACTGATCAACTCTTTGTCGCCATCCAATGTACGAAAATGCGCTCTGTGGCCGGTATGTATGACAACCCTAGATGCTTGAAGCATGCGCACGCAACGTGCGGCATTTTCGCCACGCTAGAATGACAAACCTTACGAATTGTCTTGAAACCACTCACAGTGGTAGCTCCGTGTTGGGATGTGGCATGTACTTGTGCCCTGTCGTAATGACTTCCGAGTAAGCTTAACGTAGCCGCGCTCTCAGGCATTGGCGAAATGGCGATGGAGGCGTTTAGTTATATGAGTCCCAAATCCATTATTAAGTGATTCTTGGCGAAAGCCATGTACTGCTAGTCAGGACTGCGCCTCGTAAATTATGCCACACATCGAAGTACCGTGCAGAAGCAGAGCGCTTTAAAACCTACGCGCCAGGCAAAGAGTCTTACACCCTAGAGAGTTGCCGCGTAGCAATGCAGCTGTATAGTCCACTCGTACACTGAGGCCTAATTCAGGAAGTTTATCGCGCAGTTAGAGATGTGTAGGCGCGTTAATTGCGTCCTTTAATAATTACCTTCACCGGCGGGCGTTTCTGCGCAAGTGCCAATCGCGGACAGTTGCTAATTGCGAATGGTCTTGTCAATTCGGCACTCTACACGCCGCCTCCTGATCCCATAGCAACCGCAATGCAGCATGTTTTCAAGTGAGACACATCATACATCTTCGCTAGTGCACGCGCTTAACCTTATAGACTGACCCTCGAACTACCAGACGGCGCTGTCAGCAGGAAATGACGACACGCCGATCACACGTTTCTCATTCGCTGCGTCTTTTCTTCCTTCTCACTGCTATTCTTTTTTCCCTGCCTTGGCAATTCGCAGACCTCGCCGCGCCGGACCCTATCTGCGCGAGTATATATCAAGCCGTGTCCCTCTTCGCTGAGCTCTCGATTTCTTTCCCTTCCTTCGCCGCCCTCCCTCTTCCTCCTCCTCCTCCACTTCTTCCTCTTCGAATCGATGTCCCTCGGCCGGTGTTCATTTATACTTGTCCGGGCGCAGTCGCGCCTCCGAGCGTGTCAACACGCAGGCCCTCGTCGGGGATTTCAAGTGGCCCTCCGGACTGCCGCCTGCAGCGCCCCCTGCCTCCTTCTCCACATTTCTTGCTTCTTTCGTGCTTCCGCCACGCTCGCGAGACGCCCGTCGTCGTCCGGGCCGTAAAGTGTGCAATAGTGGGCGTGCATGGCTGCAAGAACGGGAGTGAGTGTCGCTGGGGTTCTCGGCACTCCAGGAAGCCCGGAACTACAGCCATTCCCTTTTTACGGGCCGTGTACACGGCGGAGTTCTTGCGCGGAGAGGCGAGTGGCGTGACCGAGAAGTACCCGTTAGGGAAGGCTTCGTCGCGTTATTTATAATCTCTTTTTTTGCATCCTTGTTTTGTGAGCTGAACTGCCGCGCCCTTGGAACTACTGCAAGCAAGAGTTTCACTCGTCGCACGCAGCTGATGTCGTCGTTGGGCGTGAACCCCTTCGTCATCGTTGTCGGCAGTGCTTGAAGTTGTTTTTACCTGCGAAGTGCCGCCGTCGTTTTAGAATTTTTTTTTTTTTGCTGCCGTAAATATTCATATATTTCGGTCGCTCTGTACGCAGTCGTCACGAAGATGGTTCAACTGGCCGGTTCGACTCGCCACATCCTGGGACGCCACCGCGCTAGACGGAAAAATTGGAAGCGGCACTTAAGGTGCTCCTTAAGGGTTTAATATCATATCGGTTAATTCTCGTATATGCACAAGATCATTCTCTATACTTTACATTCCTAGATCCCTGTGAGTCCTCATACCCCTCCTGGCGCAGTGGCGCAGCGCTTAAGCTATGCGCCGCTGCCTCGCAGGTGCTCCTAGCGGTCGGCCGTGTGCGACACAGGTTGCTCTTCCCTAGTGACCAATCACTAATTTAATTCCCACCTGAAGCGGTGGGCAGTTTGCTCACTATCCGGTCGGCAGATTGTGATTACGCTACAAGGTAACGTCGCCTATAGGTGGCCCACCTGCCTCCTAGGTTGCTCTCTGGACATCACCTGTCAGAGTCATGCTCGTGATTTTCGCTCGCAACGCCGGCACCAGATTTTCTGGGCAACGGAACCTTTAACGCTACCGCGTTAAAACAAGTGGCGTTCATTAACACTCAGCTCTTATGTGCTCCACGCGTATGACTTGCCCTATACCCGCTTTCAGTTCTTGCCCATACCTCAGCCCTGTTCGTTAAGCGCGTGGCGCCTTGATACTACTAATTGTTAACGTGTTTAAAAGTATAATGTAATTATTTGTTTCCAAATGAAGGAAACTAAAAACTGTCAGCGCTGACCTGCGTGCCCTCTTCATGATCCTGGTCTGCTCTTAGCCGCATTGACGACGCGCGCGGTCTTAAGGCGCCACCAATCACATCGAAAAAACGCCTCTCCAACGCTCTGTGGACAACTTTGTACAGGTTGCAAGTAGCTATTAGTAGAGGCTGCGTTTTCTGAAACAAAACAGCGTATACCACCCCCTTCTTCTCCCCCACACGCAGGGAATATACGAGTTGTAGTGGCCCTAAACGTGGCTGGAAAATGTCCTCATTTTCCGTCTGCCACCACGGAACGCGAGACAAGAAACAGTAGGCGAATATATATATATATATATATATATTGTAGGGGTGTGTTTATTCGGTGAACCCAGATGATTCCAGCCGCTCAGGGGAGACTCGCAGCGAAGCGTCAGGCGTGGCGAAAGAGCAAGGCAGCGAACAACTTCTTCGTCCTTGAGAGCGGCAGCACGCGACGCATGTCAGTGGTTATAGCGATGAAGATTACCACACTACAGTTTCCCCCCGGGCAGAGAAGGAGCCATCCTGGCGACTCATGGTGCCGAAAGGACAGACGGATCGTAGTAGGGCTTGAGTCGGTCCACATGAACTATTTCGCGTCCACGGCGACGCAAGTCCGCAGATGGCGTAACGGGCTCAACTACGTAGTTCACAGGAGATGTTTTTTGAAGCACTCGGTATGGACCGTGATACCGAGCAAGAAGCTTCTTTGACAGGCCGGCGGTTGTGGCAGGAACCCAGAGCCACACCAGGGAGTTGGGCGCATATGAAGGCGCCTCACCAGTGTCACGATGGTGTTTTTGTTGCCATTGATTTTCCTTTGTGAGCGAACGAGCGAGCTGACGGCATTCTTCTGCATACTGGGCGGCGTCCGAGAGTGGCGTCGATTCAGAAACATCAGGGCGGTAGGGAAAAAGCGCGTCCATTGTGCAGGTTGGCTCGCGCCCGTAAAGAAGAAAAAAGGGAGAGAATCCAGTGGTGGTCTGTATCGCAGTGTTGTACGCGTAGGTTACGAAGGGAAGAACGTGGTCCCAGTTGGAATGAGCGTCGTTGACGTACATGGCCAGCATGTCACTCAGAGTACGGTTGAAGCGTTCTGTCAGGCCATTCGTCTGAGGGTGGTAAGAAGTAGCGGTGCGATGAATGATGCGACATTCTTTCAGTAGGGCCTCGAGAGCGTCGCACAAGAAAACGCGTCCGCGGTCACTGAGCAGTTCCTTCGGAGTCCCGTGGCGAAGAATCAAGTTGTTGAGAATGAACAAAGCAACGTCTCTTGCAGAGGCAGAGGGTAACGGTGATGTTTCAGTGTAGCGAGTCAGATGGTCTACTGCCACAATAATCCACCGGTTTCCAGCAGGAGTAGTCGGAAGAGGGCCATAGAGATCTATGCCAACGCGGTCAAACGGACGAGCAGGGCAGGGTAACGGCTGCAACGAAACAGAGGACTTCTGAGGAGTTTTTCGGCGTTGACAAGATTCGCAAGCGCGCACGAAATGTCTTACGAAGCGGTACATTCCACGCCAGTAAAATCGCAGACGTAGGCGTGTGTAGGTTTTCAATACGCCACCGTGAGCACATTGTGGGTCACCATGGTACGCAGCACAAATGTCGGCGCGGAGATGACGCGGGATGACTAGAAGCCACTTCCGTCCATCAAGCAAATAATTGCGGCGATAGAGAAGACCGTCACGAATGGAGAAGTGGTGTGCTTGGCGGACGAGCGCTTTGGAGGAATGACCGGGAGTAGGACTTGAGAGAAAATTCAAAAGTGCATTGATCCAGGGGTCATTCCGCTGCTCGGTAGCCATGTCGATAGTTGTAAGAGTCGACATATCGTAGGCACAGACGTGGTCAGACGAATTATCTCTAGGCAATGGCGAGCGGGAAAGAGCATCCGCGTCCGTATGCTTCAGCCCTGATCGATAAATGACATGAATGTCAAACTCCTGGAGACGAAGAGCCCAGCGAGCAAGGCGACCGGATGGGTCTTTCAGAGAGGCAAGCCAGCACAAAGCGTGGTGATCGGTCACAACGTAAAACGGTCGACCATACACATAAGGACGAAATTTTCCGATAGCCCAAATAATGGCCAAACATTCCCTTTCTGTGACTGAATAATTAGATTCTGCCTTTGTCAATGTTCGGCTGGCGTATGCCACAACATACTCGCTGTAACCAGGCTTACGTTGGGTAAGGACGGCACCAAGCCCAATACCGCTGGCATCAGTGTGGATCTCCGTAGGCGCAGCCGGATCAAAGTGGCGTAGAATGGGCGGCGAAACCAAAAGGCGGCGTAAAGTGTCAAAGGCTTTATCGCAGGCTGGAGTCCAGGCGGAAAGGTCGGAGCTGCCGGCAAGGAGCTGGGTCAGAGGAGCGATGATAGAGGCGAAGTTCAAGATGAAACGTCGAAAGTAGGAGCAGAGGCCGATAAAGCTCCGAAGCTGCTTCAGGGAGGTTGGCTTCGGGAACTCTGCAACTGCGCGAAGTTTGGTGGGGTCGGGAAGAATGCCGTCCTTAGAAACTACGTGGCCTAAAATTGTGAGTTTTCGAGCGGCAAAGTGGCACTTCTTCAAATTCAACTGAAGCCCAGCGCCGGCGAGACACGTGAGGACATCCTTTAGGCGGAGAAGGTGAGAAGAAAAGTCGGCAGAAAAAACTACGATGTCGTCCAGATAACAAAGACAGGTCTGCCACTTGAGTCCACGAAGAACAGTGTCCATCAGGCGCTCGAAAGTAGCCGGGGCATTGCAGAGGCCAAAGGGCATAACGTTGAACTCGTATAATCCATCCGGTGTTATAAAGGCAGTTTTCGAGCGGTCATTATCAGCCATCGGTACCTGCCAGTAGCCGGAGCGCAAATCCAAAGAGGAGAAATACTCGGCTCCCTGTAAACAGTCCAAGGCGTCGTCGATTCGCGGCAAAGGATAGACATCTTTGCGCGTGATTTTGTTAAGCCTACGGTAATCGACGCAAAACCGGATGGAACCATCTTTCTTGGTGACCAAAACAACCGGAGAAGCCCATGGACTGTTAGATGGCTGTATGACGCCCCGGCGAAGCATGTCGTCCACGTTGTCAGCAATGACTTGGCGCTCAGAGGCCGACACGCGATAAGGACGCTGTCGTAAAGGTGCGTTTGTACCAGTGTCGATTGCGTGCGTAACGACAGACGTGCGACCCAGAGCAGTGTGAGGAAGGTCGAAGGCAGAAGTGAAGTTCTGTAGAAGAGCAGCGAGTTGATCGCGTTGTGCGGGTGGGAGATCTGCGTCAATAGCTTGTTGAAGAACATCGGGTGGCGTCGAAGCGGTCGCTGTATCGCAAGAGCTGAGCACATTAACGTCTAATGAAGTAGGCGTTGCAGGAAGAGTATTTACAAGCGCGGGATCAAGTTCTTCAATACGACCGAGACACTCGCCGCGTAGCAGGACGGACGGGCACGAAAATGGATTTGAGACGTACATTGCACTAAGGCCATCTTCGATCTTGAGGACCGCAAATGGAAGCAGGAGGCAGGGATGGCGTGAAGCGGCGTCGGAAGGTGTGAAGAAGACAGTCGAACTAATAACGCTTTCACAGGAGAGTGGAACGAGGGCAGCAGAAAATGGAGGAATGTCTGTGTCACTGGCGACGAGGAGTTTTGCAGGCCGGGTAGGGACGTCACACAAGACGGTATCACAAAGAGGTAAAAAGGAAACTTCCGCGCGGGCGCAGTCAATAACGGCATGATGAGTGGAAAGGAAATCGTAGCCCAGGATGATGTCGTGTGAGCAGCGAGACAGTACAATAAACTCGATGGTGTATAAGACGTCTTCGATGAGAACACGGGCCGTGCACGCCGCTGAGGGATGAATGCGCTGTGATGAGGCGGTGCGAAGCGAAAAGTCGGAAAGTGCGGTGGTCACCTTACGAAGACGACGGCAAAGAGCTTCACTGATGACTGATACGGCAGCGCCCGTGTCGACTAGAGCGAGTACTGCGACGCCGTCGACAAACACTTGAATTACGTTAGTGGGAGAACACCGAGGACTTGAAGAGTTCGAACCAAGCGCAGTTCTTGCCCCGGGAACTGCGACTGTTAGTTTCCCTCAACGGTGCCGGTAGAACGTCGGAGTGGGGACGGGGAACGGCGACGAGGGGAAGGTGATCGGCGAGCTGTGTACGTTTGATTGTCACGAGATACAAATTCGGAACTGGGCGGATTTCTCGGCGAGGGCTGGTCTGTATTGTAGGAGTAGTTCCATAGTTCAGGTCGAGAAGGTGGAAGGCGTTGGCGGCAAAGGCGTGCGACATGGCCCGGCAGCCCGCAAGAGTAGCAGATTGGTCGGTTGTCCGCGGTACGCCAAGGGTTCGTAGGGCGTTGGCGTACCCTTGGAATAGGGACATGGAATGCAGACCCAGGCAAAGGCGAAGGAAGGTTGGAAGGAGCGGCCTGGTAGGAAAGAGATGCTGATGGCATGAGCGGCCTGGCCGCAACTTGGGCGTAAGTCAGTGGTGCCGTTACTTGCGCTGGCACGGGGCTGGGCGGCAGCACAGGGCTGGGCGGGAGCATGGAGCTGGGAGGAAGAACGTCAGCGATGTGATCTTGAACGGCACGCCGTATGGTAGGGGCCAAAGACGGAGCCATGTCAGGAACAAGGCGGCCACTATCCTGTAACTGAGGGACCAGCGATAGCTGGCGGGCGACCTCTTCTCGAACGAAGGCTTTGATTTGCTGAAGTAAAGGGCTGTCCTCTGATGGGGTAGAACCGCCCAGCGCAAGTGTAGAGATGGCGTCGTCTCTAACACCGGACCGCCGGGTAGAAGCGCGCTTCTTACGAAGCACGTCGTAGCTCTGGCAAAGCTTGATCACGTCACTCACCGTGGCAGGATTTTTTACCCAGAGCATTTGGCACGCGTCGTCAGAGATGCCTTTCATGATGTTCTCGATCTTATCCGCTTCAGTCATTAGCGGATCGACACGCTTGCATAGGTCCACGATGTCCTCTATATAACTAGTGAACGACTCATCGACTTGCTGAGTGCGCTCACGCAAGCGTTGTTCTGCCCGGAGCTTGCGAACTGCAGGGCGGCCGAACACTTCTGCAAAATTCTTTTTAAATGCAGACCAAGATGGCAGGTCTGCCTCATGGTTGCGAAACCAGAGGTTCGCCACGTCAGTCAGATAAAAGATTACATTGCTTAGCTTGATAGCGTCGTCCCATCTGTTGTAGCTACTGACGCGCTCATATGCCGCCAACCAATCGTCGACGTCCTGGTCGGCTGTGCCACTGAAGAAGCACGGATCACGCTGCCGTAGAGCTCCAGAACACAGCACGGTGGTTGGGAGGGGCGACGATGTCGTGGCAGTGTCATCCGGCATGCTGGAAGCAGAGGGTAACGTGCGGCTTCTTAGTTCCAGGGTGGACGGGAACGTACCCAGCAGCACCTGCACCAATTGTAGGGGTGTGTTTATTCGGTGAACCCAGATGATTCCAGCCGCTCAGGGGAGACTCGCAGCGAAGCGTCAGGCGTGGCGAAAGAGCAAGGCAGCGAACAACTTCTTCGTCCTTGAGAGCGGCAGCACGCGACGCATGTCAGTGGTTATATCGATGAAGATTACCACACTACA
>JARKHS020005199.1:0-10820 GCA_030143305.2 Amblyomma americanum | reverse complement strand
TAAAACATAGTGACTGGCTAGTTGGTTCTGCATACTGGAAAAATTGCAGCGCAGCAGTAACAAATACGAGACGAGAAGGACGCAAACACAAGCGCTGACTAACAACTGTGTTTTATTGCTCTGAGCCAGCCTATATAAGAACTAGGTACAAAACAACAAAACAGAAACCAACACATCACCTCACGCATTCGTGGCACGATTATCGGAATTGTCTCCCGTTCCTCCAATCTTTCGTCCTATCATTGGTGTTCAGAAATGACATTTCTTTTTCACTAAGGCACACGGAGGGGTTGCTGACACACTTATCTGCGCATTTTGATATCGCCAGAGCTTCTGCTATCAACCTCGTGGTGGTGTCCCGACACTTACGAAGAATAACTGTGCTTTCAAGGGCAGGGGTGCAGCCTTTGCACTGGCTACAGTGTAAGGCGAGTTCCCCTGAGTTTGGGTTCCTTAGGTTCCTTTTGTGCTCTTGTAGCCTTGTGTTCAGACATCTCCCTGTTTGGCCTATATAGATGCTGCCGCACGACAGGGGAATTGAATATACGACATCTTTTTCGCAATCGACGAGACGCGGACGGTGCCTCGTCATGCAGTCGGGCTCACGTTCGGTGTCAGAATTTACTCCTCTGCACAACTGATGCAGTTTCTTCGGGGCCGAGAAGAAAATATCAATTCCCGCTCTGTTTCCTATCCTTTTCAGTTTGTGTGATACTGCATGTAGGTATGGTATCACAGCTGCCTTTGTTCGACGTTCATTTGTGGTGGGCCCATTTCGCGATTGTTTCAGTATGCCCTCTGCAACAGCAATTAGGAGATGCGCTGGATATCCGGCTTGCTCAAGACGACCCACTTGGCTTCGAAAGGCTTCCTCTTTACGGTGCCCACATGTTTTCTCAAGAGCGCTCACAAAGCACGACTTCACAATGGCCCTCTTCACAAGCTTTGAGTGCGCTGAGGCATACGGGAGGACTGGTTTTTTACCCCTCGGCTCACAGGCCCAGCAAACGTGATCAGAGCCAAAGTACAGTCCTAAATCTAAGAAACTAATGTGGCCGTTGGCTGGCCGCTCATGAGTCACCTCCAACGGTCGAAGACACTCTGAAAACATTGTCAAAACTTCGGGCACTCGCGTATTCGCACAACCGTTTTCGTCGTTCAAGATTACAAGAAAATCGTCTACAAACCTAAACACTTCGTCTATGCCAAACTCAGCGCATCGTTCCCGTATCTTGCGGTCCCGGACACCAAGGCATATATCGCTTAGTACGGGCGCGACACAAGAACCAATGCAAATCCCGTTTCTTTGAGAGACAATGTGGTCTTCGAACTGTGCAAAGGTGGAATTCAGGTAAGTGTCCAGCAGCTCCAAGAAGCTACTGACAGCCACGCCTGAAGCATTTTGAAATTTAACGGCACCATGGGCCTCGATACAATCTCTGACATCGCTTAACAGGTCGTCATGCGGGAGGGAATAGTACGTCTTTTATGTCCACAGATATGGCAGTAAAACTACCTCCGCGCCTATCTTTCAAGTAGTCAATCACCTGCTCGGAGCCTTTCACCTGAAAAGGGTCGTCAATATCGAGCACGTTTAGATGAGTCTGGAGAAACTTTCCTAGATTTGTCGTTATGTCAAGCGAAGCATATAAATCGCGAACTACTGATGCAGTGCACTCGGTCTTTGAAAGGCACGACGAGGTGTCGTTGAAAAAAGTGAAACGTCAAGCTATAAAGCTATGCGAAAGTTTAAACCTGGACAAGCTTGCTCGGAGTATCAATGGTGACAATAAGCTCTGCTTAGATATATTTTTTAGCGCAAAAACGCACAAGCCTGACTGTCCACTCCGTGTTATTGTTTCGGAGAACGGGGCATGGCAGAAAAAATCTAGGAAAGTTTCTCCAGACTCATCTAAACGTGCTCGATATTGACGACCCTTTTCAGGTGAAAGGCTCCGAGCAGGTGATTGACTACTTGAAAGATAGGCGCGGAGGTAGTTTTACTGCCATATCTGTGGACATAAAAGACGTACTATTCCCTCCCGCATGACGACCTGTTAAGCGATGTCAGAGATTGTATCGAGGCCCATGGTGCCGTTAAATTTCAAAATGCTTCAGGCGTGGCTGTCAGTAGCTTCTTGGAGCTGCTGGACACTTACCTGAATTCCACCTTTGCACAGTTCGAAGACCACATTGTCTCTCAAAGAAACGGGATTTGCATTGGTTCTTGTGTCGCGCCCGTACTAAGCGATATATGCCTTGGTGTCCGGGACCGCAAGATACGGGAACGATGCGCTGAGTTTGGCATAGACGAAGTGTTTAGGTTTGTAGACGATTTTCTTGTAATCTTGAACGACGAAAACGGTTGTGCGAATACGCGAGTGCCCGAAGTTTTGACAATGTTTTCAGAGTGTCTTCGACCGTTGGAGGTGACTCATGAGCGGCCAGCCAACGGCCACATTAGTTTCTTAGATTTAGGACTGTACTTTGGCTCTGATCACGTTTGCTGGGCCTGTGAGCCGAGGGGTAAAAAACCAGTCCTCCCGTATGCCTCAGCGCACTCAAAGCTTGTGAAGAGGGCCATTGTGAAGTCGTGCTTTGTGAGCGCTCTTGAGAAAACATGTGGGCACCGTAAAGAGGAAGCCTTTCGAAGCCAAGTGGGTCGTCTTGAGCAAGCCGGATATCCAGCGCATCTCCTAATTGCTGTTGCAGAGGGCATACTGAAAACAATCGCGAAATGGGCCCACCACAAATGAACGTCGAACAAAGGCAGCTGTGATACCATACCTACATGCAGTATCACACAAACTGAAAAGGATAGGAAACAGAGCGGGAATTGATATTTTCTTCTCGGCCCCGAAGAAACTGCATCAGTTGTGCAGAGGAGTAAATTCTGACACCGAACGTGAGCCCGACTGCATGACGAGGCACCGTCCGCGTCTCGTCGATTGCGAAAAAGATGTCGTATATTCAATTCCCCTGTCGTGCGGCAGCATCTATATAGGCCAAACAGGGAGATGTCTGAACACAAGGCTACAAGAGCACAAAAGGAACCTAAGGAACCCAAACTCAGGGGAACTCGCCTTACACTGTAGCCAGTGCAAAGGCTGCACCCCTGCCCTTGAAAGCACAGTTATTCTTCGTAAGTGTCGGGACACCACCACGAGGTTGATAGCAGAAGCTCTGGCGATATCAAAATGCGCAGATAAGTGTGTCAGCAACCCCTCCGTGTGCCTTAGTGAAAAAGAAATGTCATTTCTGAACACCAATGATACGACGAAAGATTGGAGGAACGGGAGACAATTCCGATAATCGTGCCACGAATGCGTGAGGTGATGTGTTGGTTTCTGTTTTGTTGTTTTGTACCTAGTTCTTATATAGGCTGGCTCAGAGCAATAAAACACAGTTGTTAGTCAGCGCTTGTGTTTGCGTCCTTCTCGTCTCGTATTTGTTACTGCTGCGCTGCAATTTTTCCAGTAAGAAAGGGCGCTATGAAAAAGTGTATCTGTGCAATTGCATTCTCGCGCAGTGTTTAAGGTATCGCACCGTTGTAACATGGGGCGTGATTATTACAGCCGCACACTAAGATAGCAAAACCTACGCAGTCAACATTTTTATGTAAATAAGCCGTAAATTTGGTGGTGTAACTCTCTGAGGCGGCACGTATCTCATGCGAGACGTGGTACTGGAGGCTTCCAGATTAATTTAGGCCACCTGGTATTCATTAAGGCAGACTGACCGTACAAAGGACCGGGGCGATTTTGTATTACCGCGACTGCGTTAAGAGTGCCGCTCAACGGAAACCGCCCTGTCGTCTTCGTCGGAGACGGTAGCGGCGTGTGAGCGAAACATCCACACTGAAGCAACCTCGGTAGGCCTCCTGGATGGCAGGTGGACCACTTAGGTCACCTGACCTTGCGACGTCAACGCAACCTACTTACCGGATTGTGAACTAACTACCCACCGTGGCAAGTAGCATTTAATTGAATGATTGCTCGCGAGCGGTTCTATGGGAAGAGAAACATGGGTGTCAGAATTATTACCCGCGGCTGTGTTAGAACCAGCCACCTGCTGGAGCATCGGAGCATCTCTTAACCGCCGCTTAGCTGCACCATGAATGCTATAAGGACCCGCCATGTTCTCTCAATGTTACGGTAAAGAATAACTAATTCCGCATAAGCATGCATTATATCACTAACGCTTCGCGCCAAATTCTCAACGTGGAGCTGAATTGTGCCCTGCAGTTTTTTCACTTCTATCAAAATTTTGTAGCCGCTGCTGGAACGGAACCCACCACCTTGAGATCGACAGCTGAATGAGAAATTCACTGAGGCACCGTGGTGACTCAATTTATAGATTATGGTTTGATTTTAAACGTGCAGAGATGTTGCGCAGAAAATGAATCCTTAGCATTTGATTTTTAGGAAAATAACGCATTACAGACTTGACATCGTACGCAAGGTGTGTTCTTCATTCTGATATAGAATTACGGCTTCTACCACATGTATTCATATTTATTCGCAGCTTTCGTTTAAAAAGGTTCCATCATATCCACTCCACAAAGACATCACTAAATCATGTGCCTTCATCGTCATTAACATCTCATTACGCCCGATAGAGGTCAAGGAACTCTCTCATATCTCTGTAATTAATCCTGTCCTGTGCCATCCGCAGCCGCCGTATGTCCAAAAACTTCGCAATCTCATGCGCCCACTTAACATTTTTCCGCTGCCAACTACACTTGCCTTCTCCTGGAATCCAGTCAGTTTTTCTTAATGACATTCGGTTATATCGCCTTCGCATAACATGCTCTGCCCAAGCCCATTTCTTCTTGTTGATTTTGACTAGGATGTCATTAACCCGGGTTTATTCTCCTACCAACTCTGCTCTCTTCCTCTCTCCTAACGTCATTCTCTTCCACAGCTTTCTGCTTGGCTGAGTTAACTTTTTCGTTTGTCTTAACATTTCTTGCAGCGTCTGAGTACTTTCAATGTGTGCTTTCCGGCACTGCTTGTTCACTCTAAAATTACGAAACAGTCCTTGCCACTTCAGACATAACTGTTGCTCATAAAGTACGCTCACATCGCGAAGACACCCACGCGAACGGAAGCCGCTCGTTAATTTATTGAATAAACGCATACTGAATAAAAAAATTACGCAGGACACTTAATACTACTTACGCGCTGTGAATGCGAAAGTGCGCATGCCGAGTATTTGGCTGCGGCGTTGGCGCGCTACTATAATGCAGTGCCCAGCAAAGCTGATCATTTCGCGCCGCCCGAATCGAAGTTTATAAAGACGATACATAAACCAAGTGCGAGACACTGGCAGCTTAGCGCGTGGGCTGTTTTTTTTTATTCGAGAAGTGTGCCATGAGGCATAAGTTGAAAAAGGAAAGGGGGGAAGGAATGCACGGGATTGAAAGTTAAAATAAGGAGTGAAGAACCGTTGCGCTGAGGTAGTCGCAGAGGTTGTTAATGAAACGGTTGTCCATTGTCCACTTCACGAAGTCACTTTCGCGGTTCCACCGCAGGCCAACCTCCCTGAGGAGCCGTTTTCTGATAGGAGCCGTCGCTGGGCACGTCCACAACAAGTGCCGCACATCACATATGTCCGGTGCAGCGCTACAGTGAGGGCACCTGTCAGGTAGTGGCAGATCTTTGGCACGCCACCGATGACGGACAGATGGTGTCAGAGCCGCCCCTGCCCGAATCCGGCGCACGGATACCTCCTCCTGCCGAGTAAGACTACGGGGGAGAGGGTGCGAACACGGAGGAATTAGAGCGCGTGTTCGCTGGCGCAGAACTTCGGAATCGGAAACGTGGGACAGGAACGGATCTGGGGGAAGAGGGGAAGGTGGCGGATCGTCTAATGTATGAAGATGAGTCATAGCATCCGCTTGAATGTTATGTGGATCCTGGGCATGGCCGCGAATCCAGCGTATGCGCACAGGACATGGATACTTTGCGCAGAGCACATGAATAGATTGTGAAATCTGGAACGTTCGTCGAACAGCCTTCAGCTGTTTAAGGGCGGCGCGGGAGTCGGTGTAAACGTGAACTGTATTGAATGTTGGAACGAGCGGAAGGGAAGCAATGGCATTGTAAATGGCTTGAAGTTCCAATGCCAGGGGAGTGCACGTATCCGCAGTATACGTCGCGCTAGAGTTGAGATGCGGATGAGATGGACTATACACAGCAGTAACTCCCCTCTCTGCAGAATGAGATGCATCCGTGTATAATATGCACCCTTCAGGCAGATACGCTGCTGATACCGACGGGGAAACAGTGGGGCGATTGTCAGTGAGCTGGCAATAGGACCACGGTGGAAGTGTCTTTAAACGATGAAGTTTGAGAGACTGTTTTCGAGCTCTATTTGCCACCCGTTGGTCGATGATTTCACTGAGTGTATTAAGTTGGGCGAACTCCTGTAGCACAGGTATGGGTGTTAAACGAGGCAGATATGTTATGACGAGCATAGCCTCACGATTGATACCTTCAAGGGAGTCCCAATGTCTGCGGGTGAGACGTTGAAATGGAGCCTGATATACTATCCGTGGCTGAAGGATAGAGCGCACAAGCTGGCGGGCCGTATGAGCACGTGCGCCACCAGAGCGCATAGCTATGCGACGAATCAGACCTAGAGTAGCGTGAGCCGATTTACGGGTGGCTGTCAGCCACGGGGTGCCAGTCCCAGATGTATGGAGGAGAAGAGCAAGAATACGAACAGTTTCTACCTGAGGAATCAGAGAATTATGTACCATAAAATTTAAAGAGGAGCTTTCCATAAGGCGGCTTTATTTCCAATTCGAATGAAACATGATTTAGTTGGAGAGAGTGTTAGACCCAGAGGTGGGAGGCGAGATGTCAATACATCTAGCGCGTGTTGAAGGACCGACTGATGAATAGACGCATCTGGATGACAGCACCACAAGGTGATATCATCGGCATATGCAAGCACGCGGATAGAAGGGATGGTCTCTAGGGCTCGAACAAGAGGAATTAAAGCCACATTAAATAATGTGGGGGCGAGAACGGAGCCCTGCGGCACTCCTCTATTGGAAGTGAAATTATCAAAGGGCTTTCCGTGGACACGCACGCTGAAGGTTCGATTTGCTAAAAAGGCGGGAATGGAGAGGAGGAACCGGTGAGGGAGACCAAGAGTTTGAAGAGAGGCAAGAATGGCAGAGTGAAGGATGTTATCATATGCCTTTGTTATGTCTGTAGCGATTACGGTTCGTACAAGGTGACTCTGTGGAGAGTGGTCAAGCTCGTCAGCAGCCAAAGTAGCAAGGCCATCCTCCGTTCCAATTTGGGGGCGGAAACCAATTTGGGAATCTGGGTAACAATCATGGGATTCCAGCCACCATGATAAGCGTGCGGTTAGAATGTTTTCATAAAGCTTGCAGATGGTAGGGGTAAGAGAAATTGGACGAAGGGCCGAGAGAGATACTGGAGGCTGACCTGACATGGGTATTGGAACCACAATAGAATGCTTCCAGTCTCCCGGCATGACGCCAGAAACCCACACTTCGTTAAAAGTATCAAGTAGGGTTTCCAAAGCCCTCCCTTCCAAGTTACGGAATAAGGAGTTAGGTATGCCGTCGTGCCCGGGAGTAGTAGAAGGTTTTAAACGGTCAATGGAGGCCAGCAGCTCTGCCATGGTGAGGTCAGAAGTAATCCCATCGGGGGGCTTAGTTACCAATAAGTCAGGTGGAGACGTAGCGGTGCAGTCATGGTTTGGAAAAAATTGACGGGCCGCTTGTTGTGCAAATGTGTCCTCATCCACATTTAGCGCGAGGCGAATGCTCTCTGTGTAATCTGCAACCTGAGAAGGGCGCTCCATGGCGTGAAACGCTCTCCAAAGATGTCGATTGCCCAGCGTAGAGGACAGGCGGGCACACCATGCAGCCCAGCGTTGCCTGCCTAGCCGCTTTGCATAGCGCCGCGCACGTGCGGTAGCGCGGTGAAGAGTAGGAAGAGCCGAAGGGTCATCGGGGTGACGAGTAGCTTAAAGATCCGCCTGGCGACGAAGAGCCCACAGATTCAAGAGATGTTTTTCCGGGATTGGGTCGTCCTCATTTACAGTAGTGGTAATAGTGTGAGTAGCGAGAACAGCAGATAGAGTAGACAATGCTGGAGAGGGGTTGAATGTAGATAAATGATTGTCTGCGCGTACAGAGTCCCATGATGTTATTCGTACAGTGCGGCGTATTTTCCGTAGACGCGTAGGCGTGAGGGAGATAAAAATAGGGCTGTGATCGCTACCCTAACTATCAGAATCAACAGCCCAACGAGGGTTACCGGGGCCTAACCACCAAGTCAAATCAGGTGAATACGGGCCACCTCGTGGGCTGGTAGAAGTATTCGAGTGATTTAAAAGTTGAAAGGAATGATCCGAAAAGCTCCCTTGGATGTGTGAACCCCTTGAGGAATCCGATGGGTAACCCCACGCAGTGTGTGCGCCGTTGAAGTCACCACCAACTAGAATAGGGATACCCGAGTTGGTAGAACGTAGAAAACGAACCCATCCCAGATAGGGAGGTGCGGAGCCAGGACGACTATAAAAAGAAACTAGAATAAGGGGTGTGCGTGCAGGTTTTACGAGAAGGGCGACAACCTCTTGACGTGTGTTGCACCACCGTGAAAGGTCGAGCGGCGTGTGCGGAACTGAACTGTGAATATAAATTGCAGATTTACCTGGGCTGAGGGAGGAGGCGGTGCAACGGCGATCAGGGATAGATGGTGAATGGTATGCGCAGAAACCTGAAAGGCGTGGGAATGCATTATGCTCTTGCAGTGGGAACGCCCATGCCCTCAGCTTTCCGTCGCGAAGGCGGATGTTCACTTCAGAGGCCTTATTAGCGAATCCTCGACAGTTCCACTGCACCACCACCGATGATGATGCGCTATCCATGACGAGGCCGAAGAGCTTCCACGATGAGGGATGTCACCTGCTTCATCAGCGCTAATATCTTATCCACTGTCGGGGTAGTCACGGCTAACAGGTGGTCGGCACCTGATTGTGGGCCAGTGCTTACCCTAGGTGATTCCTCTGATGATTGCTCCCGTGTTATGAGAATTCTTCGAGAGGATTGAGGTCTTCGGCAACTGCCTTCAACAAGGATGGCTTGAAGCCTGCGCTTGAGAGGCGCGCACTTGACCCTTGAAGCTGCATCCTACTAAATGGGGGCAGCACTTGTTCAAATCGCTTGTGAGGCACGATTTTGCGATGTCTCTTTTAACCAACTTGGAGTGTGCCGAGATGTAAGGGAGCAGAGGTTTGGTGCCCCTTGGTTTGAAGGCCCAACAGACACGTCTACTTGAAAAGGGAAATCCTAGATCTAAAAACCTGACTAAATCTTTTCCCGGTAATTCGTGCGTCAGCTCTAATGATGCTAGGCACTCGAAAACATGTTTGATGCTTGGTCACACATGCAGAAAACGATTCCTTGCCATACTCCACAAAAACAAGAAAGTCATCAACGATTCTGAAAGCTTGTAAAACGGTGGTGTCACGAAAGCGGGCATGCAGCAACCTGTCACATGCTGACAAAAAGGTGTCAATTAGGCATGGTGCTAGGCAAGAGCTAATGCAGATTTCTTGCTTTTGAATTATTGTGACATCATTCCATTGAGCATACGTCAACCTCAGGTACATTGTTAGTAGTTAAATGAAGTTGACGGCCGATAATCCCCAATGATTTTGGAAGGTAATAGCACCGTGTCTGTCAATGCAATCGCGGACGTTCGTCAAAAGAGATTCGTGGGGAATAGAATAATACAGGTCTTCGATATCAACTGAAAATGCTGAGAAATGCTTATGGCTATGGCTTTCTAAAGACTAAATTACTTCTTCAGAGTTTTCCATTCTGTAGGGGTCGTTTGTACTCAAAACCCTCAAATTTTCTTCTAGCAACCCGGCTACTGAGTGTTGCCAGGAGCCCCGTTCCGAAACAATGACTCTAAATGGGCATGCATCCTTTTGAGTCTTCGCGCTGGCAAATATTTCCAAGGCCCATTTTTCTCCGTTGTCAACAAGGCTTCGTAGCTTGTCTTAACTTTAGCTTGTCATAGCTTTAGTCTTAACTTTCTGCATCGAGTTTCTTGCACTTCGTTTCTTCCTGTGTTTGTCTGCGCTGTAAACGCACGTTAGTATACACCAACTAGCCTGCAAAAACGTTCTCGCGAGCCATATAGTGCTTTTGCCTTAAAAAGCAGACTTACTTGTGGACTGAATAAAGAGCGCTTAACGCAGGTGGACACGTGCAGAAGGCAACTGTAGGTTTTCTGGACAACGCGAAACTTCTCGCGACGTAGTACGCGCCTGAGGCATCAAACGAATGCGGCCAGGAGCTCGTTTTAATTCACTGCTTTTTGTTAAGGAGGACTAAAAAACAATACACAATCGTAAACGCGACCTACAGTATTCTCGATGGTGTCACCGGCCTGATTCAAAATTTTAAACGCCACCTAAGTGCTCAACTGAATCCATAACAAAGCCGACGCCGCGGCTCAGTCGCTATGTCGCTCCGCTGCTGACCCAGAAGACGCGGGTTCGATAATGCGATACAGCGCGAATAAAGACGGGGACGAAGCGAGACAAGACACCACAGCGCTGTGGTGTCTTGTCTAGCTTCGTCCCCGTCTTTATTCGCGCTGTATCGCATTATGGAAAATTACCAACTAGCCCGATCTGCCACTCCTGCGGGTTCGATCCCGGCCGCGACGGTCGAATTTCGATTAAGGCAATATAATACAGGCCCGTGTACTGTGCGCTTTCAGTGCACGTTAAAGAACCCCAGGTGGCCGAAATTTCTG
>JARKHS020005197.1:0-39448 GCA_030143305.2 Amblyomma americanum | reverse complement strand
ACCTGCGTTTTTCCGACACGAGCTCCTTAACTTTGTCTCTTTAAAAGTGGAACAAGTGAATGCATTATGGTCTTTGACTTCGAGATGTGCCTTTGTGTATTGATGCGCACATGAGTAATTATGAGTATGCGTATATTGAAACGGGACGCGAAAATAATCGAGTTGCACTCTATAAAGCATTTCAGGTCACTATCAGGAGATGTGAATACGCAGCGCTATCTTTGTTGTAGAGATGAAAGTAAATGCAAATAGCTTGCGGTGAGGTACGATAGTGGTGTTAGGACCGTGCATGGTTTCCGTTCACGAAGTTCTTGAGTTCATGTAGTTCTACGTACTCGCCGCGGTGCCTCAGTGGTTTGCGCGTTCGGCTCTGATCCGAAGTTCATGGGATCGAACCCAACCGCGGCGGCTGCGTATCGATTGAGGGGAAACGCTAAGCCGCCCGTGTGTTGTGCAATGTCAGTGCACGTTAAAGATCCCCAGGTGGTCGAAATTACTCCGGTGTCTTTCACTATGGCACCTCTTCCTTCCTTTCTTCTTTCACTCCCACCTTTATCCCTTCCCGTTACGGCGCGGTTCAGGTGTCCGTAGATATGTGAGAAAGATACTGCACCGTTTCCTTTCTCCAAAAACTAATTTTAATTTTTCAATTTTTTATGTTCCAAAGCAACTGAGGCTATTAGTGATGCCGGACGCCATACTGGAGGGCTTCGGTAATTTCGGTGACCCGGAGATTTTAAACGTTCACTGACATCGCAGAGGGGTTGTAGATTTGAATTTGGAGGATCGGCAGACGAACTCTTTAAAGACTGATTCGAGCAGGGAGCCTGGTCATAATATGGTTTTGCCCCTGCGGGTGGCAGCGTGGGTGCAACCCTTCGCGACCTCTTCGGTCTTCAGACGGGGAGGCAGCGGTGACCGCACCTGTGTGGGTTGTTTTGTGCGGGTCTAAACCATTGCAACGTCATGGAACCCGTACCGCCCGAGCTCCTGTGATGTACGCGTCTGTACGCGCCTGTGTGACACGTACATTACGCGCATCAACGGACACGCAGACCTCCGTTACAGCCTCGCTTTCTGTTTTTCTCTTTTACAACAAACTTCCTCCCTTCCCTCACGGCTTGGTTCAGGTGTCCATCGATATGTGAGACAGTTGCTTCGCCTTTCCTCTAAAATTACAATCACGACTACGACGCTCTCGGCTACTGAGTCGGGTACCCGGGTTCGAATCCAACCGCGGCAGCCGCGTTTCGATAGAGCCGAAACGCTAAGCCACCCGTAGGCTGTGCGATGTCGGTGCAGGTTAAAGATCCCCAGGTGGTCGAAATTATTCCGGAGCCCTCCACTACGGGCACCTCTTTCTTCCTTTGTTCTTTCACTCCCTCCTTTATCCCTTCCCTTAAGGCATGTTTCAGGTGTCCAACGATATATGAGAAAGATACTGCACCCTTTCCTTCCACAAAAAACAATTATTATTATTATCACTACGAAGCCTCTTCTTTTCTTCTCTTAGTCCCTCCTTTAACCCTTCTCTTGCTGCGCGGTTCAGGTGTCGACCGATATGTGAGACAGATACTGCGGCATTTCCTTCCCCAAAAAAAAACAATTTTCAATTTTCATCGACGACGCACAAATGTTAATTCAGGGAGGAGCGACAATGCAGCTCCTTAATTTTTTGTTGTTTTTTTTGCTGACACCAGGGGAGGCAGGGCATTCCCAAAATACGTGGTTGTTCTCACTCTACGAGCCCTACATTTTTCATCGTCCCAGCCCTGCTGCGAAGACAGAGAACTTTATTTACCACAGGTTTTGGGAATTAGGGCAGGTGGGCCCTGTGTGGCCCCTGCTGCGAAGCGAGGTCCCCGCTGTACAGCTACGTGAAATCCGCCTGGCGGTTGAAGCCGCGACGACGCATTGCGTCTTTGTAAGTTTGTAGTTGCGGCTGAGTGGGGAAGGGAGTCGAAGGCTGAAGAGACATCCAACATGACGACGATACTGGCATCCCCCTGAGCTCGAGCGTCCTCTGAAGTAGAAACAACGTTGACAATTGAGTTGATGGTACTGCGGTGCCGTCGGAATCCAGTTTGCTCATTATTGCGGATTCCTGTCATTTAAGATTCATGTAAGTCTGTCAAGGGCAATGGCTTCATATCTCTCGCTGACGAGGGACGTCAAGGAGACAGACCTGTATGAGGAAATGTTCGACAGGGGCTCATTATTCTTGCTTATAAGTACCACAATGGCTACTCGCCAAGAGTCAGGGCTGGCCCAAAAGTCCATATTCCGTTTAGGGTGTCCAGCAGAGTGGCTTTTTCAGGGCTCTCCGGGTACCCGAGCACCTGCTTTGTTACTCCACCGCCACCTGGAGCGGATTTACGGTTTCAGCGATTTAGGACAGCAAGGAGCTCATGAGAGGAGATTTCAGAGTAATATAGGCTATGTATATATAAAGCCACTTCTGTGGGGAGAGGCGTATGAATTGAAGAAAAGTCTGAGGGACACTTAAAACTTAAAAATTTCGTCCATTCTTTCCTTTCACAACGATTTATAAAAGGCCATCTAGGTAGTAACCTGAGCTCCGCTCGCCCTATCTCTACTGGCGTACCTTAAGGGCCCATACTAAGCCCCTTCCTTTTTAATCTAATTCTTGCAGGTCTACCTAGGGTCCTCCCCACAGACTCTCTATGTTAAATACATGTATCAATATATGCAGACGACAATATACATGGAAGCGCTGTCCGACAAAGCATCTTGCATCTGCCCGATAACTTTCAAAGAAGCACTATCTCCACTCGAGAAATATACGTCTCGCATCTGCCTTGAGCTCTCTCCAGAGAAGTCTGAAGCCCTTTTCATCTACTCTAACATTTCACTGGTAAGAGTACCGAAACTTACAATCAACGGCCGTTTCTTCTCTTGGAAGAATCAAGTCCGCTATCCGGGCAAAATCATTGACAAAAAATTCTCATGGATACCTGTAGGAATGCCCCTCACACCTCATATTCACAGAGGTGGCAAGGCAATAACCACGCTACTCGCCGGTGCGCATGGCTGCAGCGCCAAATGGGCTATAACTCTCTTCGACACCGCAGAGACTTTCAGCATCTTCTAACTCCTTCGATTAGTCGCTTTCCAGCCGCCACGTCTTCGTAAACTGGAAATCCTTCACCGCACCTACATGACTAAGATTTTGGGTGTAATCTATAGCTCTCAAGTACCACCTCCCATGACCGAGGCTTGTGTCCTCCCCCTCTCCCTCCTTCTTTTGCAAAGAGGATTCACCGACATCAATTGAATTTATAATCTTCCTGAAGGATTTATCTCCTGTGAAGACTTTCCTCACGTACCTCATCCCGCGCAGGTATCCTCTATTAAGCATTTGAAGATCGTTCCGATGAAGACCTTCCTCCGCCAAAAATAGTCCCTCCTCTTCCTCTCACCTGCCATCCTCTTTATGCGCGCAGCACTTTGCATGGTCTCATCTCCGTTAGGCTGCAGCCACACTACTATAAGAGCTTCAAAACAGGCTCCACTATTTCACAGACCGGTCTGTTTTACCTCAGATAATTCAGGCCGCTGCTGCCTGCTTCGCTCCCTCTATCAAAATATCCAGAACCTACAGGCTCGGCTTTCCAGCCAGTTAAACTGCCTCAGAAATAGCAGCTCTCTATCTAGCTGTAGATCTTATCGAACAACTTCGTCCTCAATGCTCGTTCAGACTCCAAGACAGCTCTCATAAGCCTACAACGACCAAAACACATCTCTTAAACCGCAGATTTCCGAGCCTCGCCTTGTGGCTCTAGAGGACGCGGGAATTGAAATTTGTCTCAAATAGATTTCTTCCCACTCCGGAATTCCGAGCAATGAAGCTGTCGACGCTCTGGCCAAATGAGCTCACCCGATTTCCACTGACTTATCACCAGAAGTCAGACTCTTAGATTGCAACAAAAGATATCTTTGTAACAATTTAATTTCTTATTATCCTGATTCAGGAGTCTCCTCAGGTCTCTCTGCCAAGCACCTCCAAGCACACTTTCCAAAAGCAGAACGATCCCTCCTACTTCGTATGACAATTGGCGCTACCTAGACATGGGGGTCCATTCTTGACAATTCGCCATTTTGTTCGAATTGTGATGTACGCGTGACGTGACCATCAAGGCGGTGCCAGGTTACGTACTCGCAGAATCTGATTACGCCAATAGAAAAAAAAGTAAAAAACTGATCCAGAAATAAATACCGTCGTCTGCTACTATTGGTGTCATGTACAAAACAGAACGCCGCTCCTAGAGCTTGCGCTGAGCCTCTGCGTTGCAGTCGTCGATGCATAAGCGTCGAGGGGCAGTGCGAGGGAGTGAATTATGTTGCGGCCTCTTGCGTATCATGTCGGACGTCCGGCAGCAGCTATGGACTGACCGAGTGGGGCTACTGAGTGCGAAAGACTCGCACGTCGGTTGTCAAAGGATTCATCGAGTTCGATACGGCGGTGCAAGCGAGGGCGCAGCCTAGACGACTTTTCAGTCGAGGTGAATTCATGGCGTACCCGCGAGGCACGAGCGGCGTCATACGCGCGCGTACTGTTGCGCAGAGAAGCTGGCGAACATTAGGAACGGGGCCAGTACATTCCTAATGGCGTACGTGCCGAATGGGAGAGGAAAGTGAAAGTTTTGGCCGGCATGATGCCTAAGTGGCATTGCTCCTCATAACGTTCGACGACAGCTTCGCACATTCACTTACCAGCCACAGTTAAATGCAGGAACTGAGATGTTTAAGGCACTTTTCTTGGGGAAATGTCATCTCGTCCGGGACAGGAAAGGAAGCAGTCAGAGCTAGATTTTTGGAGTGGTGCCGCCACTGCTGAAAAGGCGCCAGAAGCGGCGCCTAAATCCGCGCAGGCCAGCAGTCCCTGCCCGAGGACAACGCTCGCATTCTTCTTAGCGTTGTAAACTCTGCGGAAACCAACTGTTTCCTAGGTGCCGCGTCAGTTACCGTCAGGTCAGCAAGAGTGCCTAAGCTTTTAATCGCTAAGTATCGGCTTTAATGGAGAGCGGGGTGCAGCGGAGTTGTATCTGTGGGCGCTTGAAAGGCCTCCACGATGTTCTTAGTGCTGAAATGCATGCTTTGCAAGGCAAGCCGGTGTGTACAATTTAGGCAACGCGTTGCACCAGACTGTTGTTGGTCAAGTTTGCATGCACCCGCACAAAAAAGGAAACTGCAAAACGCGGACTATCGGAGTAAATCTCGTCAAGGATAACGCACCGAGTGCACATCCCTTATTATCAACTTAAATGTGCAAAGCAGAGAGAAAAAACAAATTCTTTTCTGGCATTAATAAAAACATTAGGAAAAGCGAAAACTCACCCCCCCCCCCCAAGATAATTTGAATAGAGCGTACCCTCACAACATTCAGGGATGTACTCATATTTTGCTTCGTAAGCCGTTATGCATGCATGCATGCACTTTTGTGGAGTACGTGGCTTGAGCCAGTGAGCAGGCCTGTGCACTTTCCTTTCTCTTCTTCTCCAACACAGACAGACAGACAGACAGACAGACAGACAGACAGACAGACAGACAGACAGACAGACAGACAGACAGACGGACGGACGGACGGACGGACGGACGGACGGACGGACGGACGGACAGACAGACAGACAGACAGACAGACAGACAGACAGACAGACAGACAGACAGACAGACAGACAGACAGACAGACAGACAGACGACAGACAGACAGACAGACAGACAGACAGACAGACAGACAGACAGACAGACAGACAGACAGACAGACAGACAGACAGACAGACAGACAGACAGACAGACAGACAGACAGACAGACAGACAGACAGACAGACAGACGGACGGAGCAGGGCAGGGCAGGGCAGGGCAGGGCAGGGCAGGGCAGGCAAGGCAAGGCAAGGCAAGGCAGACAGACAGACAGACAGACAGACAGACAGACAGACAGACAGACAGACAGACAGACAGACAGGCAGGCGAATGCTGTCAGCAATTTTGCTTGCTTTTCCCTTCCTAGAAAGGCATATATTTTTTCGACCTGTTCAATTAAATGCCTAGCACTTACCACAACCACACAGAAGCAGCTGCACTATATGTGCGATGCAACTGCGCACAACATTCTGTGATGTGGAGCTAAATTGTTTTCTTGAGGAATCGCAGGCCGCCTCACCTCCCTTGCTATCCACACAAGCAACACGAGTCAGGCAGCGTCTTGAAGTTTTTTCGTTGTAGAATGACAGTTATGCGCCTACCATAAATTCAAGCATCTCCTTTCAATGCCTGATCAAGTAGAGTACAGAAAGCTTCCGTTTAAGAGAGAAAGATATACGCCAGAAAAGGTGGAGAGGTCGGACACAGAAAAGTTCCTTCACCTGTTATTCCACAAAGGGGCAGGGGAGGAACGTAGAGGTAGAGAGTGAAGGTCAGTGGTGGACGCCATATTACAATGAGACACATGCACTGCGCAAGACACTTGCTTGATTTGCTTGGTTTTATGAGGTTTATGATCCCAAAGCGACTCAGGCTATGAGAGATGCTGTAGTAGAGAGCTCTCGATAATTTCGACCCCCTTGGGTTCTTTGCCGTGAAATGGCATCGCACAGAACACGGGCCTCTAGCGCTGCGACCGGGATTGAACCTGTGTCTTTCGGGTCAGCAGCCAACCACCATAACCACTGAGCCACCGCGGTAGCTTTATTTGTGTGATTCAAGAAGCTGTTAATTTAATGTTCATGTCGGCACACTCATTAACTAGTGCACGTCACACAAAGCCTGAACTTGTGTTTTTGGCCAAGCATTCCGGCCGGTCTTGCACGCCGTGTTTAAAGAGACAACTAAGTGGCATCTTGAGCCGAAAAGCTGAAGGAGAACAAGAACATGACATTAAACTTACGAGTACTACAGACAAGGAGGAAAATAATTTATTTCCATACTCTGAAGGCCTGGAGGCATAGAGAAAAGAATGGGGGAACATAAATATGGTAACCGCTTTTTCGAATTTAATACAGCGAGATATTGCAGCAAGGGAGGCAGGAACATGACCAGAAAAGCACAAGCATCAGATTAGACAGAAAATAGGCAAGACATTCAAGGTTGATGTGAACCACAGGACAACATAAGGGAGGCACCAATACAGACAGCGGCAGTGTTCTGGTTAGAGCAATATTAAGCTAAAATCACCAGGATGCACAAACAGGAATCTAGCCAGCGACGGTAGCCACTGGCTTTCAATGCTTTGAGTAGGTTTTTAATGTGTGCAGCACGTAGGATATATTCATGATAATTATTAAGCCACAGGAGATTGTTCAACACGAAATAAATTATCCTGGCAGTACCATACAATACACAGCTAAAATGAGAAGTCAGCAGTAGGAATTGCAACGATACGGTGCATGTACACCCCTACGTGAAGCTTTCACACCACAGGGTTCACTTTTTAACTGTTTAGTGGAGTATTCAAGGCACCCATCATGTTGTAAACTTCTGAAAGGTGAAGAAAATCTTTGTATTAGCCTTTCAAGACCTTTAAGATTCAAGGACACTGAGTGTTGCACTTTGGAGATCAAAAGCGGTCCATGTGGCCTCAAGACTTTTGACTACAACCATGAAATTCATTACAATTGACGACAGCTGGCGCACCATTAAAAACAAAGCAGAAATGCCAAATACGAACCAGAACAAGCATCCCAGTTTTTGATATAGGTATTGTTTACAAACATACATACTGGAGGTGGTCGGTTCGACTCCCTCTGCCGCCGGTTACCCACCGGTCATGCTGTAATGGGTACAAGCCATTCCCTGGCATGGTGCTCAGCTTCCTAGGGAGCATGGCATGGGAAAGGAGCCCGCGTCTTCAAATCCCAACACTGTGTGAGCGTTGACACTGCTGTTGTGTTCTGCCAGAAAAATATGTGCTGCAACCATAAAAAGCACCCTATTTAGAGTACGATAGATGGTAAATTGGATTGAAATAAATAAATCAATGAAAAATAAAGCAAACCCCGAGAAAAAATGAGTTCGCAATCTAAGCAGTTGTGTAAAATGTGCCCTAAAGGATTGAATGCAATTTTCTAGTGCATTTTTTCCTTTGCATCTTTTTTTGCCGAAGATCAGCATAGCCACGCATACACAGATAATTTTACACAGAGGTGGTATTAGACATTGGTGACACTGACACAGTTAATCGCAAGGGAAGGCTAGAGTACTGGCTAAAGTAGACAATAAACTCGTGATCAGGAAAAATGGAAGTGAAACTGGTGCATTTTATTGACTAAACAAATCAGCTGTAATACAAAGGCAGAGAAAACTGCAATATGTTTGTGGAAATTGACTGCACTGGGAGATATTATATTATCAATCATGATATCTGATATCAAGATCAATCATGATTTATGATATCAATCAAGATATCAAGATATCAAGATATGGCCCTTCGAAAAGTCTAAGCTCCGCCCCTAGACCATTTTTTACACTAACATCCGCAGCCTTCCACCTAAGCTTGACACCCTCGCCAGACTCGTACGCACGATGGAGAGCAACATAATTGTACTAACCGAAACATGGATGAATTCGTCCATAGGAAACTCCGAAATACTTTCCGTGTTTCCAGATTTCAATTTCTTTTGAGGTGACAGGATAAACAGGCGAGGAGGAGGCGTACTAATCGGTGCTCATCACTCATGTCGTTCTTCCGAGATTAACCTTGCATCCCCTCTAGAACTGCTTTTCATTCAATGTCACGCTTCGTTCCCTCCAGTTATCATCGGCGTTTGCTATCGACCACCTGATCTAACAGATTCCTTTTTGGCTCACTTCCACGAAACACTCCGCGTCATAACTACGTCACATCAGCACATTCCCATTCTTCTTTATGGTGACATTAATTTTCCTGATATTACCTAATCCGACCTCCCTGCCATTACATCCAAAGAAAACATCGAAAGTTACTTTGTTAACACGTGCCTAACCTTTGGCTTGTCCCAGCTCGAATCTAACCCTACCAGGCAAACTGATCATTCTTCTAATATTATTGAGTTTGTTTCCACTTCCCACCCAGATAACGTGTCACCTCTGCTTCATTTACCTGGGCTTAGTGACCACTCCGTAATACTAAGCACATTTTCCTACAAACTGACATGCCTGAAAAAGCAAAAAGACAGAAACCTTATATGACAAAGGGAACTACACAGCCATGAACGCAGAACTGTCCGACTTTTGGGCGTGGCTGGTCCTTGATTCTCAAGCTGGCCTATTGAAACTAACTCGCCTCTCTTCATACACGAAATGCATCACCTGATTGATAAGCACATCCCTACTATCACCATCAGAGAAAAATCATCGTCACCGTGGTTTAATAACGAACAGCGCTTCAACAACAAAAAGAAAATACTTTTTCAAACAACCGAACGCCTGAATAGCGCTTGCGCGTGGAAAAGGTACCAATCCGCAGAAAAAATATTTCAATCTTTAGCAAGCCAAACCAAACGTTCCTTTTTTCATCAGTGTTACCGTCTATGCTGTGCACCAATCCTAACAAGTTTTGGAAAACTGTTAGCCCTACACGCCACAAACCTCTGACATTATACAAAGATGGTAGCATTTTCAAACCAGAACAAGAAGTCTGTAGCACTCTTATCTCCTTTTTTGCTCAGTTTTTACTAAAGAACCTGAAGGCGAATTACCATACTTCCCTGTCTTCGAACACCCTGTTATGCCAGACATTCTGTTCGATACCAGTGGAATTATGAAACTGATCGATTCATTGAAAGTGTCCTCTTCATCTGGTATTGATGGCTTAAACTCTAAACTCCTAAAAAATACTAAGAACATTGTTAGTGTAATCTTATGCCACCTTTTTCAACAGTCTCTAACATCAGGTGTGCTGCGACAAGACTGGAAAATAGGTAAGATTGTCCCAGTCCCCAAAAAAGGTTCATCTTTTTCTTGTAAAAACTACCGCCCTATTTCCCTCACTAGCATTTGTTCAAAACTGATGGAACATTTTATTTATTCTCACATCATTAAATTCCTAGTCTCAGTCAACTTTTTTCACCCTTACCAACCAACATGGTTTCTTAAAACTACTTTCCTGTGATTCTCAACTAGCGCTTTTGATCAATGACCTTTGTTCGCGTCTTGACTTAAAAATTCCTCTTGACGCGCTGTTTCTTTACTTTGAAAAAGCCTTCGATAAATTTCCTCACAAAAGATTACAACTAAAACTCTCGCGTCTAAACCTTAATCATTTAGTGATGAACAGGATTCAAAACTTTTTGACTAACAGAGAGCAATTCGTCTACGCTAACAAATCTTCGTCCCCTCGTTCTCCGGTTTCTTCAGGTGTTCCTCAAGGCACTGTGCTCGGACCCTTGCTTTTTCTCATTTACATTAATGATCTTCCTTCCAACGTTACCTCTAACATCCGGCTATTTGCAGATGACTGCGTAGTTCACCGCCCGATTTCTGCAAGCACTGACGCCGACACCCTTCAACAAGATTTAGCCCGAATTTAAACCTGGTGCAAGCATTGGTTAATGTCCCTTGATATTGCTCAAACATCTAAGATTTCTTTCAGTTTAGGTTTTTGGGAGTTTAACGTCCCAAAGCAACTGAGGCTATGAGAGACGCCGTAGTGGAGGGCTCCGGAAATTTTGACCACCTGGGGTTCTTTAACGTGCATTGACATCGCACAGCACACGGGCCTCTAGAATTTTGCCTCTATCGAAATTCGACCGCTGCGGCCGGGATCGAACCCGCGTCTTTCGGGCCAGCAGCGGAGCGCCATAACCACTAAGCCACCGCGGCGGCGTATGATTTCTTTCCATCGCGGGCTATCCCACATTCCCTCTAGATATGTTCTTTTTGGTTCTGAAGTGCGTTCCGTTATTACCTGTAAGTATTTAGGCATTACTTTAACTCATACCCTAGCATGGTCTTCACATATAACGAACATCGCTAATGACGCTAACCGCACTTTTGGCTTCCTACGTCGAAATCTTCGTTTTGCTACCCCTTCCATTAAATTAATAGCTTACTAAACTTTCGTCCGACCTAAATAAGAATTCGCTTCAGCAGCATGGAACCCTCATCAGTCGAACCTCTCGCTAACACTTGAAGAATACAAAATCGCGCTATCTGCTTTATTTACTGTGATTATTCATATTATACTAGTGTGTCTTCTCTAAAAGCTAGAGCCTCTTTGTCTAGTCTTGAAACAAGAAAAATATCTCGATTATGCTTGTTTCATAAGTTTTAGAATTCATCTTTAGGAGCATCGATCATATCAGCAGCACATCGTCTGTCCAGCCATATTCACCACAGCAAGAAAGTGTACCCTCCCCCTGCAAGAACCACATCTCATTTCCGATCTTTTTTTGTCAAATATTATCGTGACTCGAACGATCTGCCGCCGGAAGCCATACACCTTACCAACCCCCCCAAATTCAAGGAAAAGATTGAGGCCATCATCTTGTAGTCTGTCATGCCCATCCCTCATGTAATGCCCCATATCCGGAGTCTTTGAGGTAATAAATAAATAAATAAATAAATAAATATATTCCACAAAATTTGAGCCCCCTGAAATATTAGCTTGTTTTAAAAAAATAATTGCTTTGCTGCCAATTTTCTTTTGAAGCTCAAGCAAAATTTTGGAGCAAGTCAGCAGAACAAACTTTCTTGCTGCAAAGTATCACAACAAACATTTTTTTTATACGTCCTTATTTCTGCATAAAATATGCCTAGCCTTGCGGCAGAAATGAGGGGCTTCATGGGGGTGGAGGTGGGGGAGGGGGAGGAGGGCCGGTCTCCACTTCTTCTTCAAAGTGGAGACCGCATCAACCCGCATTCATACCCGACCCCTCAATGCCCGGCATGCCCGGCCAGAGGCCCGGCCGAACACCTTTTGTGGCGCTGTCCTGCTTTTAACTTTTGTTTTTGATACACAAGAAAATTTCATGTCTGCTGCATGACATCTGCAGGCAGTGACAGTAATGAGCCAATTGCTGCTGCCACAGAGCAAAAGTGGCAAAAGCCCGCCCACATCAGGGTCCCAGAGGCATATTTCTCCGGCAAGAAGACAAGTTGCAATGTGTAAAAGAAGTGTAATGTGGTATATGTGCGCATTAGTTTGATGTGGTATATGTGCGCATTGATAATGCCCATTTCACGAGGTGCCAAATCCAGTAGATTCCTGTGTTGAATAAAAAAATAGCAATGCGTTCACTGATGCCCCAATGATACCAAAGGATCATAGGGTGAACAGATTGCCTGGAATTTTTGTCAAATTCACCTAACAACATTAGCAGCAGCCAGGCAGCGAAGTGCCAGCAACAAGGTTGGTAAAAACGGGGCCTTAAACAGTGAAACTGGTCGAACCAGCAGACAGCTGCCTTGTCTTTCAGTCATACAAGCTTGGCAGAAGGCAAACATCAGAGAGTTGCCTCACTTTTTGCTTAGAAGAAAACTAGTGGATTGCTGTATCACCACACATAGCATTTAAAAACAACAGTACAAAACAGGCACAGAGGCAAAGAAATGTCAGCAGACAAAGCTTGATTTGCTCTGTGAGCACACACAAATGACGCATTAGGGGCCTCCTACCGCACGAACAGTTGCCTACAAAATTAGTCTGCTCCCTGAGCAAGATGTGATAAATGACTGCATACACATGCCTGTTTTGTGCATGTCAAGAAATTTTACTGAAGCAGTAATGACGTTATGGAGCACAAACTTTTAACAGAAATCAAAGAGTACTGGTTCAAAGCTCTGGTGGAATGAGAAAAGCATTTCGGTGACTTCCTCTGTTTCACTGCACTAAAGCACCAACATGCACATTCTGCATAAAGAGAGCACACAACAATGCACTACGTCAAGAATTGGCAACTCTTCAGTAGCGTTAAAGCATGTGTTTAAGCAAACATCCGGCCAAATTTCAGATGGCAGGAGAAAAGTTCCTTGGACGCTTCCTGTCACGTGACGAACTGCAGCACTAGAGAAAAGCCTAGTCTACACATCAAAATCACCTGTCATTACACACTCTGGTGACAAAATGAATGTAAAAATTGCTCCTGTTTAAAGACCATCACAAAAATCATACACTTGAACTTCTTTCTTGCTGTGTGTAATGAAACCTGAAGCATAAAAAATGTTCACATAAACTGATCATAGCATGACTACATGTGGAAGCTATGGCAGTGAGTCCTGCAGCTAAGTGCGATGCATGCAATGTGTCGCACAGTGCAAGTTGTGATCACCTTTGAAAAGAATCCTGTTCCATATGTACAGCACTTGACACCTGTGAAGACATCCAATGCAACCCTTCCAAAGAATGCTTGTTTGCTTGAAAAGCACTCTATCTGAGAGGTCAACGATGTTGAACCTTGCAGCTGCATTCCCCAGCACGTGACTTCCTAGGATAGGAGTGATGCATCAATGAGGCACAACATACACACTGCCACCTGAAAGGCAATAAACATTGCCTTTAGTGCATACACTTGAGTGCAATACAAGTTTTATACACACAAGAGAAAATAGTTTCAAATACGTGACATCACAGGGCTGTAATTATCAAACTAATGTTTCACGTATGATTGTAAAACTGCATCCCAAATAAACTGCTTATGTAAAAGTTATATTTTATTGATCATCTCTGTGAAAATGATGTATGAATGAAAACGAAACTGTGAAAACAGCTTGACTACGGCCAGATTAATGGGTATAAATATTACATATTTATTTTTCTTGTGTTGCAGTGAAGACAACTGCCACAAGGCACATTGTAGGGGCAGGCCCAAGGTTAGTTTTACCTCAGAATATTTAACTGCATTAAAATATCACTACACGAATGCTTTCGCAACTGCATTTATCAAAATGCAGATGCCAAGCCATTGTGTTTGTGTGCAACGAAAGAAAAGACGTGCAGATGCCCTACGAGTCACCCATATCCGCATATTGTAGTAATCCGAATACATGTGTGCTTTGCTCTACAGAGAAGACTATTTTGAAATGCTGTGTTTATTTGCAGAAGGCTTCCTCGCTTAATAGGCTACAAATAAATATCTCATAAGATTCATAGCTTCATCATCATCATCATCAGCCTTATTACGCCTACTGCAGGGCAAAGGCCTCTCCCATGTCTCTCCAATTAACTATGTCCTTTACCAGCTGCATCCACCCTCTGCCTGCAAGCTTCATTTCATCCGCACACCTAACCTTCTGCCGCCCCCTGCTACGCTTACTTTCTCTTGGAACCCACACCGTTAGCCTTAAAGACAAGCGATTATCTTGCCTTCGCATTACATGCCTTGCCCAAGCCCATTTCTTCCTCTTGATTTCGACTTGGATGTCATTAACCCGCGTTTCTTCTCTCTTCCACTCTGCCGCTCCAGGTCTCTTAACGTTACACCTATCATTTTTAATTCCATGGCTCGCTGTGTTGCCCTTAACTTAAGCTGAACTCATTTAGTTAGCCTCCATGTTTCTGCCCCGTAGGCGAGTACCGGTAAGATACAGCTATTGTACACTTTCCTCTTGAGGAAAGTTGCGCTCCACCCCATTCTTATCCTTCTAGTTATCTCCCTATCATGACCCGAATCAGCTTTCACTACCTGCCCTAAGCAGACGTATTCCTTCATAACTTCCAGGCTCTCACTGCCAATTGTGAACTGTTGTTCTCTTTCTAGACTGTTGAACATTACCTTGGTTTTCTGCATATTATTTTTAGACCCAAGTTCTGCTCTGCCTGTCTAACTCATTGATCATGATTCGCAGTTCACCTCCTGAGTGACTCAGCAAGGCAATGTCATCAGCGAATCACAGATTATTCAGGTGTTCTTCATTTACTCTTATTCCCAACTGTTCCCAATTCATGACTCGGAATAAGTCCTGTAAACAGGCGGTGAATATAATTGCTGAGATTGTGTCTCCTAGCCTGACTCCCTTATTAGAATTTTATTGCTGACTTTATGGAGGACTTTAGTTGCTGTGCAGTTGCTATCATCCATCAGTATGAATCAGCAGTTGCCATCAGTATAAATAACCTTACATTCAGCCATCTGAAGAAAGGCAACAGCAATTTTTCGTTGCTGTTTCCCTTACCTCATCGATGCTCGAGACGATGTACCCGGCACATGTACGCTGCCTTGCTGACACCGCTGTCTTCAGAAACTTTCCTTATGCACACAGACATTGATGCACACAGATGATGCACTGATGAGCATAGTCCCGCCGACAAGCCGAACACATTCTGGAAGCATGTTGCTCATCCAGCAGACAACCTTTTGTGCCACCCTCTCATCACTCACGCAACTTAATATCAGGTCAGTGACAGCGTGTAGATAGAAGCAAACACTGAACTAATTGGTGTCCAGACGTTCACAGCTACCGATCACGCATTGAAACACACAGGATCAGAGTAACGGCCGGATCACCTACAATCCCATGTTTAAGGCAGACCAAGGTGGTCACGCGCTGCCTATTGCCGCAAAGCTTCTTGCACAGCCACCACACCATATATCACTGGCCAGGCCGTCACACCTACGTACCGCGCAGTCCTTCGAAAACACTGAGGCGCACTCACAAATGCCTCGCTTCTCGCAGCCCATGCTAACGAACGACAGCTACGGATGCCGCCATGTCCGCGCTCACGGAGGAAGGAAACCTTCTTTCCTCCATGTCCGCGCTGTTGCAACCGCGACCTCGCGGATCGATAATTTCTCAGCATGAGAGAAGCGTTTGAAACGGGAGAGCAGCTAGAGCCCTCACGTGGGTGTAAAATTATGCTCTGCTAATTAATGCTCTAAATGACTGCTTATTTAAGCGGTACCATTATGACGCCGTGTCATTGCTTCTACATTCAAAAAAAGATGTTTCTGAACAGTTTATTACTTCAAATAAGCACCTACAAAATTACGGTGAGCTAACAGCCGTATAAATCAGTGTGGTCATAATTCGACTATCTTGCAGGAGTCCCAAATTACGGCGGCCAAATGCAGTATTTTTCAGCAATGGCAGCATTTCGTTTGCGTCACTAAACGTCATTTTGAGTTCACTTATCTATTCTTGTGTATCACGTGATTCACGTGACATTCCCCCCCCCCCCCCCCCCGCCAATCACATTCTAGGAAGCAACCCTTCACAGTACGAAGTTTCCTTTCCTCCAAATTGCTAAAACGAGCCAAGTGCTTTCTTCCCTGCCAGTTGTAGCTTCGTTTCCCCTCCACAGACACTTAAATTTACCAACCCGCCACCAAGTATAACTGTGCTAAAAATCAGTCTCCAAGGACACGTCATTTTGACGTCAAAGCAGAAAGCGATTTCGAAGCCTGACGGTTTCGTGCCACAAATTTGAAACTCGTGACTTGCATGTGATCGCCCTATGAGCCAATCAGACAGACAATATGGTGCCGAACGGTGGCCATGCGTGTCGAGAATAAGCCCCCAGGTGTTGCAAGTTCAATGATGGGCTGGCCTCAGACACCAACTTCCCGCAGTGCGTTGATACTGAGATCATTCGTCATCTTCTCCTTGTCTCCGCTGCATATGGTGGGCATAGAAGCATGTTAATTCACAGCAACAGACAACTCTGATTGCATGCTAAACTAAAAACCACGTCCTCTTCACCAAACGGCACATCCTGCGAGCCGTCCAACATCTCCCCACTTTTGTTGATCAAACAACCCTTTCCTTTGTCGTGTGACCTCAACACTACCCCTCATCATATTTTCTTGTCCCTACTTATACTTTCATGTCACCGTCCTACTTGGTAATGCGAACTCACGTCCCGTCACTCCAATGTATACTGTCACCTTATTAAACCTCAAAGTGCATACTCTCTTCCTCTCATCCCACTCTCCCGCCCCCTTTCTTTTCAAATTCATTTCGCCGGCCAGTGCACAGCGTCAGCTACCTGTGCTTGCTGACAATGCACAATTATCAGTGCTAGCTCACAATGCGTGCTGTCTTACACCAGGCCAGTACAGAATGCTGTTGTGTGTAGGTGTGCTACCTACAGACTATTAACTCCATTCCTGATAGTGTCACTGATATTTTTTGTATTAGCTGACAGTGCAAATGGACTTCCTCTCAGGACGGTGCACACTCCTTTTGTGTGTGTGTATGCGCACCAACTGCACTGTATACTTTCACTCGTGACAGTGCATAGCGAGTTTACTGTGCTGACACTTCTATTTTACCTCGTCAATGAAACAAAAAATTTCTGTGTGCGTGTTACCTCCAGTGCATATACACTCTCTGTCCTTCCTTGCATGTTGACTTCATTTTTGTTATTCGCTTTGTTTGTGCCAGTTTTATTCTACACTACTTTCTACTCCTCCTACAGCACAGTGACAATTTACTGTCATGACTGCAATGTTACCCCCAGTCACGCCAACCCATAATTTGTTTTTGTTCTTTACCTACAGTCATGCCAACCTATAATATGTGTGAGTGCATCTTACCTCCAGTGCCTATTTATGCCCTCTCCTCCCAGTGAAAAGTCTTCCCCACATCAAACAGCATTATCTTTTTGTCAGTGAGTGTGCATCCCACCTGCAGTACACATTGAGATCTTCGCCTGCCGGAGCTTAGTGACAATTTACTGTGCTAACTGTCAATGCAATCTGACTTCTCGTCACGCTGTGCTTAACACATTTTTGTTTGTGTGAATGTCCTTCCTTCTACCCACTCTACTTCTCATTCCTCACAGCGTATAGTAGAAAATATTTTTAATTCCTCCGTCACAAATTCACTGCGACCTTCATTCAGCCAAACCACTTTCAGCCCCAAATGAACTGGGCAGTGGATAATCGTTTCCCTCGTCTGTGCAGAGTCGGCTACCACCACTTCTCACAGTGCTGTGCCGTTTTCTTAAGTGTGACCCCCTCCGTGCTCCATTCACTGTCAGTGGATCACTCCCCAAGCATAACCGTGCGGCCAACCGTGCAATCCTCGTCCCTCCATCGCAGTACAGTGTTACTACGGTGCGGTGTTGTGTAGTGTCATGGTGAACCACCTCTTCTGACATCACTGCCTCCAATCCTCCTCAATGCAGTCCTACCTGCAAGCTCCCAACAGGCTCGCCTGGTGTGTTCTGTGCTCGCGTTGTCGAACCTCCCCCGCCCTCTACCCCCCCCCCCCCCACCTCCGCTGGCTCTTAGCAGTCATCCCCGCAGAAGGGGGCAGAACATATAACCACACCTCTTCAATATAGTGACTTGGAGTCTTCAGAATCGGAGTCTCTGGCCCCCGTCCTCTGAGCTTGCCTGCTAGGACCGGGGAATAGGGGACCTCCTACTTTGAGGAAACAATAACATTTTCAATCAATCAATTAATCATACGAAAATTAGTTTTTGATGAAATTAAAAGCCGCAGTAACTGTGTCACATCTCGGCAGACAGCTAGACCACGCCTTAAAGCAGAAGGCACGCAATTGAAGGCGGATATGTCGTCGGTTAGAATGCCTGGCGGAAGCTAGCCTCTAAATTTCTGGCAGATGTGAGCTATACTTAACAATAGTATGACGCCAGCCGGAATGTTTCACGAGAAACGATTGCACATAATTTTGGTGCGGATCTGTTCGGGAAAACTGGCTCCACGCTGAGGTCGCATATATATATATATATATATATATATATATATATATATATATATATATATATATATATATATATATATATATATATATATATATATATATATATATATATATATACAGTATTGTGCGTTTTTATCGCTGACACTTTCAAAAATTTCCCCGCCTCAACCGCTGGCTCGTTTGCGGTGCAACTGCACACAGAGCTTGCGTATTATGGTAACTTTTGTATCGTAGCAAGTTTGACAACGGTACTTACTTAGTTGAGCCGTGCATGATGCGAAAACATAATCGTCTACTTAGAGATCGGCAACCAAAACCCGCAGACGACGCTTTTTCGCTGAAGGGCGGCAGTGGCACCATCTGTTTGCGGTAGCGCAAAGCGTTTCGACAAGGCCGTCGAGGAGAGCGTTGCAAGGAGCGCGGGCCATTTCAATATGCCGTTCCTGTCGTTTCGTCTGCTTCTACTGAAGCGCTTACAACATTTTCGACTATTTAAGCGGTAAAATATCAGAACAAATGATTTAATGAGGCTTTACCTTTTAAAGAATATTGTTTGCAATGCTCGCTTCGGCGGCCTAGTCGGGACACTTTCCGCTGCCGAAAACAGATGGCGCCACTGCCGGTTCATAGCGAAAAAGCGTCGTCTGCGGGTTTTGGCTGGCCGATCTCTCGTAGACGCTTACGTTTTCGCATCATGTGCGCCTGAACTAAGTAAGTACCATTGTAAAACTTGCTACGATACAAAATTTACCATAATACGCAAGCTCTGTGTGCAGTTTCACCGCAAATGAGCCAGCGGTTGAGGCGGGGAAATTTTTAATGTGTCAGCGATAAAAACTCACAATACTCTATAGACCAACGAGGAGTTAATGATTGTCTAAAATGTCTGCGTTCAGCCTGCTGTGGACGTCCTACAGGCGCTTCGTGGCGTCATCCTCTATTTCATGCCATCGCTGAAATTTTTAGTCTCATTTTCGAGTGCACTAACACACGCTGGCGGCTCTATTCGTAATGAGACTAGTAATTCTTTTCATTAAACATCTTGTATAGCATTTCTCAAAGATTTCAAATGAGTGGAGAGAGCAACGTGACTGACGCGCTTTTTATTGTTCGCTTCGATTCAGGGCTGCCAACAGAGCCGAAATACTCCAGTCCGTAGCGCCTACTGGAATTTTTCTAAAGTGGTTGTTTGGATAGAACTTGTGACTATCGGAATTCATTCCTGAAAATAAAATATCACCTCTGAAATTAATAATTGATGTTGATTAAATCATTTCTGTTAATTGACAGCCATATTTTGCACGATGCCATATTTGCGGTGGCTGCCAAGTATTACGCTCTGATAGCAGGTCTGAAAATGAACTTGCGCAGAACCCTGTGTTCGAAAATTTGGTGAAGAAAAAAAAAACTGTATTCTTGCTACTTTTGAGATATTTGGAAACGAGAGGAAGACAAGAGGTAAGTGCGCAGCCAAGTAAGCTGTGCTGGTGCTCATACACCATCGTCCCACCCCCTTCCCTCCCTTAATCCCAAGAAATTTGAGATACTCGCTTTAGACTAGGTAGCTGCCTGGAGGCTACTTTTATACTCCTACATCACTCGTGCGCTGCTCCGCTTCACTTTGTGTTTGTTTTCAAGGCCAATTTGCCATCTTCATCGACGCTGAGGCGCTAAGCCCGTTTTGACGTACGGAAGACCGATGTGTGAGAGGTAATTTCACTGCTCTGAATCAAGTTTTTTGTCGTGCTGCAGTTTTTTTTTTCACTTTTCTCTGCAAAGGTTTTTTGAAGCACGCACCAATCGGTGCCCCAGCGTAAAGAACCTGTCAGCTCACCAGTATGCAAAAGCGCTGAAATTACACCATAAAAATATCCCATTCATTTAGCGCTTGTTTTGAAATATTCTAATGCGTCACGTAGATTGCCGAGCAGAGTGCAGCAGCTTCCAATTAGCTTTCGGAAAACGACGATGTTCTTTACAGTAAAATACTGTTCGTAACGCAAAGATGTTTCTTTCTTTCTGGGGAAATTAAAAATGCGGCTAAACTTTAACCGCTGATTTAATTAGCGCATCGGAAAACAAGTAAACAGTACATAAAAAATTGCTCAATACGACTGTTCTTTAGGTCGTCTTGCATTTCCATGCAAGTGCGTCAGAAGAGCCCTGTCAGTTCCTCTCTGTTCGACCTTGGGGTGAAGCTTTGTTCGCAGGTGTTGAGGCTGTTGATCACAGGGGCCGAGGCTTTTGAAAAGGGGCATTGGGCCTATTGTGAAAAGAAACCTTTACGGCCGGAGATCCGGAAAAACTGGAGAACACCGTTTGTGCCATTCGGGAAAGGGCGTCTTCCTCACACCCTCAACTCGGCGTGAATGTCGGCGCTGTCTTATTTTTTTTTTTGCTTTCCTGATCAAGAAGGAACAAGGGCTTTCTGTGTTAAGCACATTTTATCAGGTCCACACATTAGCTGACGTCTGCACAATAGTTCTTCCACTAGTGCCTGTAATGGTTATTTTAAGCAGGGACAAAAAGACGTTTTACATTTATATTCTGTACCTCCTGCTTAGCGCGGACAATATGAAAACTAATTTTAATTACCGGTTTTGTTCTAAAAGACACCACATAGAGGTACACCTCCAAAACCGAATGCGAAATGCGCACTGGTCCAGTGTAATACTTGCAGAAGCTTGTAAGCAAAAAGACCAAAGAAATTTTCCTCCTTTTATGCACAATGGAAGGTTGAAAATTTTTTAGTATAATTAGATCATATTTGGAGCACGAAGTTTCATGTAAAAAGTAGAAACCTCTCATATTGTACTATATTTTTTGTGCTAGGCTGCCGATGCTTGCATTCAACTAAAACATTAATCCAGATTATTTGACTAGCCTCCTCTTTCCTTGAGCCTATAGTTGCAAAAATAATAATGAAGTATGTCAGCTTTTTTTGATCAGAATTTATAAGAACGTATTAAGGAAAACAAATTGCGTGGTCATATATGACAAAAATAAAAGGGTGATTGATCATTAGTTTGCTGTCTGGGGCTGTAAAATGTACGTAGTGCAAAGTAATATTACATATACCCAGCCTAACAAAATAAGCTACTAATTTTTAAAGGAAAATTTTTCAACAAAAATACTGGAGTTGCATGGCATTAAGAAGACATATACAATAGTGCACTCAAAAGTACCTGTATTCCCGATGGCATGAGAAATGGCTGACAGCGCTTCACAAAATTGGTGGCTTCCTTAGAGCTGTGCTTCTGCTGTTGCTTATGTGACCATCTTCTGTCTTTTATCAAATAATTCAAATCTGAAAAGCTCAGCAAGAACCGAGATGTATTTAGATATCCTTGTGTCCGATACCATTGTGAAAATTGAAAAAAGAGTGCTGTCGCACATGCACACTTAATTAACTTCTGATGCACTAAGCATGGCTTGATAGTTGAGCGCCTCTGATGTACGAGTGCCTCTGAGGTACCTGCATGACTTGTGGAGCAGCTCAGCTGTGTAGCCCTTAAATGTTTCTTGACGTGAAGAATGGCGGTAGTAGTTATTTTAATATAAAACAGCAAAAACAACAGGACCAGGAAAAAATAGGTGGCACAACACGCTGACCCGGCAACGCCATATACATGAGGGACCTTAGGGTGTTGCCTGGTATGTCGCGCGAGACGGTCCCAAAGGATTGATGTGAAACACGAGCAGCTGCATACGCCGGCGCGTTGTACTCACTAGGCTCGGTTACACGAACGCGACAGAATTCGACCCCAGTCATATTTTTGAGGGAAAGAGCAGGTTTTGTGTAGTAAAGGCGTGGCTCGTGCTCTGTTATCTCCCTTGACGATTTAGCACTTCCCTTCCAAAAACTAGACTGGTGTCAACTTCTGTCCCGTTGATGTAAGCACGGCTTCTGGAAACCTCAACAAACAAGAAGCGGTCGCCGTAGCTGAGTTGGTAGAGCACCGGACGCGATATTCGGAGGTCGTGGGTTCGGAACCCTCCGGCGCCATGGTTGTTTTTTCTGCTGCTTTATAAGTAATTTTTTTAAGCGATAGATTAATCTAAGTAATATTATCCCACTTATCAGCACTACACAATAAAAAAATAAAAAATGTAAAACATTCCTCTATGCACCTTGGTTCTCCTATGCACGACGTCCGAATACCGCGTGCGGTGCTCTACCAATTGAGCTACAGCGACGGCAGTCCAATCTGCCGCGCTCGTGGGTATTTATGCTTTTTACGTGTAAGCGAATCATGAAAGTGTTTACCAGCGAAATGAACTATTTACCTTATTGCCAAACTTTTCACAGGAGGACTTGCACCGTGCTCAGCAACACAGATATAGTATTGTCATGTTTGGGTCAGAAACAGGACCATCTAGCTTTGATTGTCTATTTGCAGCATCCGTGGTCACTGCCAGCCGCAGTTGTGTTGGTTGACGTGTATCGGAAGCGGTATCCGGATTTGTATGTTGTGCTTTAGTTTCCTAGAAACACGAGTAGTCTCCGTTTGACGTGAACTTTTCATGCAATTTCTCTACTCTCGGTTGCTGGATTTGACGCTGCTTGCTTTCCCAGATCGCTTCCACCTTTTCTGAAATTAGAGAGTTTTAGCTGAGCGGGTTTGTGTGCCCGCTCCGCTCAGCGAGCTAGCGGGAGCACTACTGGGCATGCGCGAAACGCTCAGGCGGGAGCGCTGGAGCGGAACGGCTCCTCGACCCCGCTCCCGCGCGAGCCAAGCGGAGACCGGAGCGGAGAGGCGAGCGGGCCTCGCGGAAAGCCTTTTGGGCTCGGGTTAGCCAAACCAAACGTACGCATTCAACATGGCGGTCGCCTGCGCGAGTTTTGGAGACTCCATATGTAGCCCCTTCCGCAGAACGCACGGACTCCGTGTCGATTCGAAAACCTCGAAGGAGGTTTAGAATCAGCGAGGAGCTGTGCCTCTTGCGGGAGGTGGTGTCATTAAACCTTTTCAAAACCCGCTTATGTGGCACGGTTCTCAGAAAACGTAGCGGCCGCCGTGCAACGCAAGGTGATTCTCCGTGCTGTGCGGGACACTGTCGGCCTGCTCATTGGTTATTTCAGGCAGCAAGACCGAGCAAACCTAAGAAAGTAAGTGGTCTTGTTTTAATCTAGATGTGTTTTGAGGTACAGCTTTGTGCTGCGTTTGAGTGTTCTGTGCGTTACTTGTATAGGTTACTCGCAGTCGACTTTGTCGTTTCGGCGCACGAGGTGGCTACGGCGCCAGTGTATTTTGGCATTTCTTTTAATCTATTTTTCCCTCTCTGTTTACTTCTATACGCACGCGCAGTGGCAGTGATCCTGTTGATTGTAGTGTATATGTTCGTGCGCATTCCTCTTCTTGCTGCACTTACTACTACTTCTGCTATCTGACCTGCGTGAACACAAAACCAAGCTGGCGCTTCTCGTATTTCCTTCTCAGATCCGGCACTTAAGAAGACTACAACGAGCTGGAGGTAGATTCTTCGGGATGTGTCCAATATGGCACACGAATTTGCGCATACGTCGAAAATTGTGTCAAGGAAGGGCAACGCATCGGTACCTGTGAAGCGCAAAGCACTCTCAGCACAGATATCGGCCGCTGCTGAGATGCGGTTGGCCCAGGTTGTAAGGGACTCTGCTTTGTTGCGAAGCCCAGCCAGAACGACGACAGTCAGATGAACGGCAAGTGTAGTCATACTCTCGCATATTTCTACGCGAATCCTCGATTGCAAGGTTCTGCATGTTGAGGTGTTGTTTGGCATACAATAGGTGTTTGCAGGACTGCAACGATTAATAACTGCATACAAACACGCGAAGAATTTCGATGTGGTCTGAATGTGCTGGCTAAAGGTGTATGTGTACATAATGTACCACATCTACAAACTGTGAAGTACTTTTATTCCTTTCTATCCCAGTTTATTGCCTAAGCATCTCTGTTAATTGAGTCACAGATTTACTTTCGGCACTGTGCATTTTTTGCAGAGTGTGGGTTAGCAGCCTCAGAGCTGCTCATGACCTTGTGCGAGTCTGAGCAGCGGCCACCACCTTCCCCACAGAGCACGTTGTCCCCACAAAGTGGTCAGCAGGACTACAGAGCTGGTGAAAATGTAGCTGCTGTCTTTATGGACACCAGTATTGCGTCTGGTACGCGCAGTACACAAGAACCGCAACAAAAGCAGCTGTGCCGGCGGGGTGGAACAACAGGTAAGACCGCTCACCACGGTGCTCTAAAGCAGCTTGCAGGCAGTATGTTTAGGTAGTAATCTCGAGTAATTCTGCATATATTACCCTTGCAGGAGGCGCTTTGGACTATGAGGAAGCTGTGTGTTGTATGCTTGGAAACCTATGTCCTACACCTTAAAACACTGAAACTTTTTCTTGCATGTGTAATAAGTTTCTATGTAGACGTATTGCAACAAAAAATGCACACGAAACAGCTGCTGCAGATTTGGTCTGGCAAAATTGTAGTGCGCACATTATCATATTCATTTTATTTGACGGAACTTCAAGAAGGAAAAGGAGTCAACACACACACAGACACACAAAAGTAGTACACAAAAGTTGAGGCACAGTGACAAACACTACCATTTGAACAATAATTGGCGTGAAGTGCACGTCGAGATAGGCTACAAGTGAGTTTTGAGCGCACGTGATTGGCACATTAAATCACCGAAAGAAAGTCAGCACTTCATTACTCGATTATATAACACTCGACGAAGAAAGAAAAGACAGTTGTCGTCTATAACAAACACTGGAAAAAGTAAGGATACTTGTCACATAAAAAGTGATGTCCAAACCCTATGCATAAGCATCCACACAGCACTTTGATAAAGGTTGTACGCCCCCGTCAAAAGTATACAGGCCAAGGGGTGGTGTACACATGTATGTATGTAAGCAGCTTTTTGGTTTTTGGTATGTTTACAGTTCCTTGTTTTACATGCATCTTTCAGTTGGAAAGGGTGAGTACATTACAAGTCACAGAGGACTTTTGAGTAGTAAATTATGGTGTGTGACCTCATGCTGATGTGTTTTCAAATAACATTACTATTTTCCTTTTGTTATCCCGGCAGGTGTCCGAGGGCTACAAGCAATGGGCTTGCAACTCCTGGCCCGCCGAGAAAACTACGGATATGAGCTGAGGAGACGAGAGCTTGCGCCAGCAAGACAGCGGCTAGCCCTCGACGAGAGGAAAGTGGCTCTTGAAGAAGAGAGGCACCGCCTTGTTGTACACCGCCGGGTAGAGGAACACAGCCGCCTGCTTGCGCACCTGGACCGGCTTGAGCAACTTTTAGAGGAAAAGAGTACCTGAGGGGCTTGAATAAATAGCAAGAATGAGTGGGTGGTCATGCCCATTTTTTGTGCAGATATCATGAGCACCTGCAATATGTGCAGGCCATCACTCACAGCAATTTTCATTTACTGCTTGCAAGTTGCAGTGATGTGGTTGCGGTTTGGGGGCTTAACGTCCCAAAGCAACTGAAGCTATGATGAACGCCGTGGTAGAGAGCTGCGGAAAATTTTTACCACCTTGGGTTCTTTAACTCTCACTGAATCGCACAGCACACGGGCCTCTAGCTTGTAGACACGTATAAGTACACTGGTCAAAACAATGTGACCTCTTCACTCCTGTTTTTAAAACTACAGTTGGAGACGACTTAAGAACAAAGCGGTTTTTCTGCTTATAAGACACATTTCAAGCAAAGGCTTCGGCCGATTCTAATGAGTCTGCTAGCACGGCAATACACGGAGTGGGTGATGAAAGAGGATAGTCCCCTCATTGCATTGTGATGCTAGCAGGTTCATGAGAATCGGCCCACGTCATTGGCTAGAAGGCGGTCCTTTGTCAAGGAAAGACACTTCGTCCTTGAGTTGTATGCGACTATAGCTCGAGGGGCCCAGCGCAGCGGGAACCTTGTAAACAAATTTATAAGAGACAAATGCCACCCAATTTATATGCTAAAGTGTGGCATTAGAGAGTGGCTAGGTACACTTCAAGTGATGGGGGTCGACGCCGAAGTACTGTGACACCTGGGCACTGTACAATCAAGTGTGGCAGTTGGCGAGGAGAGCACTACCTTTGAAGATCCTTGGCACATTTTGGTTTTTTTTTTGAAGTCACAAAAGGCAAACAGTCCAATCTTCCCGAACCCCCACTCAACTGCCTGTCTCACGGTGTTCATGGCTTTGTTGAAAGCTATCTATTGTGGTGTTATATGGGCACCCCCATTAAGATTCATTACGAGGGGCCTGAATGGGTACGCCGGGTCTCCATATACGCAATAGCTTCGACCTTTGACCAGGCTGGTCAACATTGTGTACACATCGCTCTTCCGGAAGTTACCTGGAAGGGCATAAAAAGAAACCATAGCTCAAAATTAGCACAGAAAAACCGATCTCCAAGCTGCGGGCTTAGGAGCAACTTGTTACACAATGTATGCTTCATGTTTGCTGCCTCGGTACGATCCGTCTAACTGGCAGATGATCCCATTCGGGCACATGATTGCCTGGTATTTGGGAGCATGGACGCGTTTGTGCCCACTGAAATATATGTTTTGATCTTTCGACGGCCGGCAAATTGGCCGCGCCGTACCGTCGATAAATGCCCAACAATTTTTCATCGGGGCTCCTTTGGCGTGATTGGCCTGAAAACGATAGGGCGATAGTGTAAGAATTTATCATTTGGGCAATTTTTCTGCGTTTTGCTCCTTACCTGCGAGAACCTCTCCAATGTGTCAGTGTTCAGCCAAGAATGATTGTTGACATCATCCAGGAGATGGGAGAACTTCTCTTCGAGGTGCTGAAGAACGGTGTTTGTTACAGACGATAGAGTCGAACTGTGCCGCCAGAAAACGCTTTCGAGGTCGCGGAGGCGGTTCAGATACGCAAGCCGACTTAAGGTGATACAAAGGGCCTCATCCCCGTGCACTGTCATCTTTTGCGGAGTGGTCAGCGCATCGGGAATTAGCAATGCCCTCTGCAGCTTGCGTATATAGTCTTTTTCAAATCTAAACGCAGTCCGAAAAACCCCACTGTCCATCGTATCGATGTTGATGAGCCCGTGCACTGAAAGCGGGCCACGGCGATTTTGTCCGAGCAATTCTAGACATAGCAAGTCCTCTATTTTGGACCACTTCAACTGTGAGAGTAGGAGCGGGTCTTGCAGATTGCTTTTCGGCATCGCGAACAGGTGGTTTCGGATAACCCACTAACGAAACTCGGGGAAAACTCGAACGCGGTGCTCGCACGCGCACCGAACGATCACAAACACTAACGAGAACGTGCTCCAAAGAATGGCTTACGTGGTCTTGACTTGGCTCTCGCAATGGCAAACTTCTCTAATTTTCGTAATACGAAAGCATCGCTGCTAAAAGCAAACCACTGCTGTTGCCAAAAAGTACAGTAAACGTAATAAACTATTATTATTTTATTCCTTCATAAATTAGGCAGTCTTGCTTATAACCATTTAGTCTTGCTTATAACCATTTTCTGGTAGGTCTAATTACGATCACTAGGAGGCGCAAAAGGACTCCTCGCTTGAGCGGACGGGGAACACGCGGCGCTAAAACACTATCTTGCGCGACGCTCCGCTGTAGCTCCGCTGGGAACTGCGAGCGGAGGGGACAGTAAACCCGCTCTGCTAAAACTCTCTATTATCTAGCTCATGCAGCTCATCTTTTATTTTCCTTTGCTCTTTTCTTAACAATGCCTACACACAAGCCAAAGGACCAAATAATTATCGAAGAAAAAATTAACCATTTATTTCTTAACCATTAAGTTAATTATTAATTTTTAACTATTAATTTCAATTTCGCGGAGGCCCGAATAGCGCCAATTCACCTTTAGTATTCTTAGAAAAATAGCCCAACCTACCAGACCAGTCGAACTGGTTTGGGTGCCTACCCACTCGGATAATCAAGGAACGAGGCAGCTCACAATAAAGCCCGAGGTTTCGTCAACCGGGCAGGGAGGTCGCCAATTCTTACGCTGTCCAAAACACAAGAAACCACATGGAGACAGCTTCAAACGAGCTCCCTCACCAATCCCGCGCAACTGTCACATATGTACCCCTCGCAGTACGAACGCCAATGTTTCCGCTGTAGCGAACGCGCCACTAAGGACCACATCTTTTGAGATTTTAAGTAAGAACCGCCTCCGGCGGAGCTAGTAAAAATCCCTTCTCTCGAGCGGCGGCTGGCTGTGCTGGCCAGCCCAGACCCGAAGACGCATGTCCGGCCCGTCGAGTGGGCCAACCAGGTCACCAACAGTCATGGACAAATGGCCACCTAACACGGGCCTTCGATAAACGAGCTGTTCTTGACGAAATACAATATTTTTTTCAATCCAACCATTAAATTCAGTCACAGCAGAGGTGAAACATATTTCTGGCTGACAACGCAGAAAATGTTGCAAGCAATGTATCTATCAGTCCGGATTCCTTCTGCGCTCAATAAAAGTGCCTAAGCATCAAACTGGTGTGAAGAATGTTTGGCGCGCAATTTTTCTTCATGCACATAGAAAAACATTCAGCTCGGCTAACATAATATTGTCACCATGAGCTGAGCCTTCCTAGGTTAAGTTTTAAGCCATACAAGATTAGCCAGGATCCATGAGGTAAGTTCAGCTTTACTATTATATTTTTTTTCCTGTCTTGTAAAATGCATTTATTTCGAAAGCCCTATTTCCAGCTCACCGAGTTTGTGCGAATGTTTACTTTGAGGGTGACCTTGGCCGAACCCTAAATGAATAAAATAAATACAGCCCCGATCGGCATTCAAACTTGCGGCGGCACCAGCAGATCAGCTTCGCTGGCCTCTGCACGAGAGCTCTAAAATCTATCGCCGCAGCCGGTCACGCCGCGTGTTCAACTGCAACACAGTCTCGCGCTGTGCATTGCACGCCTTCGGCTTCATCAAATGATACTACTATTCAAACTAATACCAACGCCATACGTGCCGACGAGCCGACAGAGAAAAACCTTCAGCCAACCTGTCTAAACACGTGAGTCCGTTTGGTTTTAGTTTAATGGAAGATTAACATCCCAAAGCGACTCATGTTATAAGGGACGTTGTAGTGGAGGGCTCAGGACAATTTCTACTACTTGGGGTTCTTTAACGTCAATGATTTTGCACAGTATACTGGCCTCTAGCATTTCGCCTACATCGAAATGCTACTGTTGTGGCCGGGATCGAACCAGCCTCCTTCGTGCTAGCAGCAGAGCACCATAACCACTGAGCCACCGCGGCTTAACAACACTTTTCCTTTGTTTCTTCATGAAATATTTGCCACGCACCAGCACTTTTATCATTTACGCCGTCTGTCTCGTTCACAAATCGCCCCCCTGAATACAACTCAGCATAAGACAAAACATCTAGTAGGAAGAGTCGTGTGAGGGTGCGCTGCGCGTCTCCGGAGAGCTGCTATCTCAGGCGACATCTCCTCTCTGTGGGACCCCGGAGGCGCTCAAACATGAGAGCGTATATCGCCTGGAATCCTCGGGTTTCGGGGGCAAAGGCTCATTAGGTGTCTGAACGCTGACAGCCTGACCATCATCTTTATTCCCTCGTCGACAAACATTCAACTGGTCAAGCACACTTGCAAAAGTCACAGAGCCACCGGCGCTTCGAGGAGGTTGAGCGAGACGCTCGAGCCTGGAAGAAAGGATCGCCGAATGGAGGAAAAAAAGGAGAAAAGCTAGTCGGTGGGTGGTCAGCAAGGCTCGAGACGACACCGCTGGCAGTCGGTCCTCCGGGGTCCGATGCTCCCAAGGCATCGGGCTGAAGCTGAGCCTCAGTGAACCAACAATGCCATCTGCGCAGTCCCTCCGTTCCTTCTGACGAAGACTTCGACGCCAACTTAGCGGAATGTAAGTTTGGGCACCCCAACCTTTGAATCATGTACTCTTTAACACCTAATTCTTAAATATATCTGTTTTGTTCGCACTGCATCTAGCAGCGTCGCCTTGCCTCTCCGTTCCGTGCGAACCAGTGCAATATGTGCGGTCATCACATGCGGCTCGTGCAGCCGCATGACTACAGTGCAACATGCGGGATGCACTCAGATAAGGCCACAACAGTGACCGCTGTGTCTCGTCGGCCTTGCTTTGTCCCATCTGTAGCGCGCTAGCAATGAATTCTAAGGAATCTTACATTTCTTCAGCCCGTTCGCAACTGGAGGGAAGAGATTTAAAAAAAAAAGCAATAGTGTTTTTACACGTGCTAGATGCAGAAAATTCAACCTCTCCTAATAACAAGACAACTGCGAAAATCTTTTATAGATTCATGCCCATAATAACAATAGTAGCATATAAAATCGTTTTGTACTGAAAACACATTTACAGAATTTTTTACAGCAATTTGTTCCTGCGATTCATAATATAAACCAATTTTCTCATACAGGACAAATTTTCCTACGGCCAAAATAATATCATCAAGCAGAGAACCCACAAACCTGTGCCTCTAAAAGAATGGGATGGATGAAAACAACTTTTATAAGACGAAAACAAATCTTGCAGGGGATAACCCCGCTTCTATAGCCGATGTTTTTCAGTATTTCACACCCAAAATTATGGTTCTTTGTAGCGGTCCATCGCTGCTGCAATGCAGTGGTAATCACTCTGTGCCAGAAAGAGGCAGCCGCTCAACCGAAATTTTCACTGAAGAGAAACATGTGGTCTGCAGATCTGTTTTTACCGCCATTAAACGAGATGCAGGTTCACACAAGCAGTCAGGTGTGGTCCTAGTTAGAAATGCAGTGGGCGCGCTAAGGGGTGTTGTATGACAGAACGAAACAGGGGGGGGGGGGGGACATTGGGGGGCAAAGAAGCCCACAGAGAAAATCGGCATCCCCTTCTAAATGGGCCCTGAGCGGCAGCACTGGCCATCGACCCATACAGCTGGCGTATTTCCCATTTCTCAGACACAGGTTCACTATTGCAGCGAATGTTTCTATATTTTAGTTTCCATTCATTTCAGCGAGTGTTGTTAGGCGCTCCTACATAACGTGACTTTAGTCGGAAAGAAATTAATGCATCAGCAAGTACCCCAAAAACTGATGGGATCAACCTATTGCTATGACTAGGCGGTTGATTCCCATGCTCTAGGTAATATATCGCAGCAGCGAGCAAGAGGAAGGGATTAACTAAAAATTATGCGAACTGACAGCAACATCATCAAAATCAGTCCATGCCGTCAGTTGAAGCAGTTCTTTAACAGCATTTGCAGCTGAATTCTTGTCTTCTATCTATGCCACGGGCAAGGACTAAATACACATACCAAATGTTGCGCATTACATTACCATCTTGTCTAAATAAAATGAACACTGTTTAAGTTTCATTATTGTGCTATCTAGGTGGCTATCTTTTCTTTGTTTCAGTAAAAATGGAAGAAATTGTTTTTGTAACAGTGTATTTGCCTAATTGTGCATTGCAGTATGTTTTATGTCACTCATTTGTTGATTTCATATATGTATAATGTGCATTAGTAATTAGCATTAATTCCTTCGGTTTCAATTGTACGTGAGTGCTATATGTACTGCATATACTTTGTTTCACTTGAATTCATTATACACATATATGTATGTATATATTATATATATACATTATGTCTGAGACTCGTGTTATTGGGACTTAGGTAATTCTAGCTAAATATGTAATACCTAACCCTATGCTCTGTCACTGCTTGTTAAAAGGGGCTGCGGACCTTGTCAAGCCACAAAAGGCTTTTTGTTTCGCGGTCCTCAGCATTGTAGTGTTGAAAACGATTTAATTGAATTGAACTCTATATAGTCATGCCAGCACTCCTTATCGGAGTGGCACACGCCTCACTACGTGGTACCTAAATTAATTGGTTTTGCAGTCAATTGCCAGAGGGGTGGCGATGAGTGATACAGCATTGTTTATAGCCTCAGTTCACGTGAACTTTTCTTCCTGCGTGCTCCCATAGTTCTTTTAAAAAGGTTCTGTGGAACAGCGTATATGTGGAGGTAATTAAGAGTCCTGAGTATTGTACACACAAGCTGAATAGTGCGAAATGGTCTCTACAACTACTACGCACAAAAATATAAACATCTTGCTTGAAGCTCAGTTTCAACTGTGCGTAAGCCAGGGTATCGAAAAAAGCTTGGGATACAAGAAGCACCGAGGCTTGATAGCGAGCCAAACTCGAGATTGTACAACAATCTCTCTACTACTGATCCGGAGTTCCCGGCGCGGCGGCTGCGTTTTTATGGAGGAAAAACGCTAACCCGCCCGTGTGTTGTGTGATGTCACTGCACGTCAGGGATACCCAGGTGGTCGAACTTATTCCGGAGCCCTCCACTACGGCACCTCTTTCTTCCTTTCTTCTTTCACTCCCTCCTTTATCTCTTCTCTTACGGTGTGGTTCAGGTATCCAACGATATATGAGGCAGATAGTGCGCCATTTCCTTTCCCCAAAAACCAATTATTACAACCATCTCTCGAGATTGTACAACAGCACTAAAAATGTTTGGCTTAAATATTGCATAGCGACACGCAGCAAAAAGTTCTATTCAAAGCTACTGCTAAATATGTTCATTTTGATTGTGTTTGATGGTTGCTTGAGGTTGTAGTTGGAAAAATTTCAGGCAACACTTAAGCTCCGCCTGAACGTTTTCACGCGATGGAGATAATATATGCGGCATTGGTCATTTTCGACTTTACCTTCATAGATCCCTGGGAGTGCCCATACCACACCTGGGACGCCGGTGCAGAGGTTAAGCGGTGGAGCATGCCTGCGATGGCATGTGCTTCCATCGGTGAGGCTTGTGCGACCCAGGTTGCTCTTCCATAGCAACCTCTCGCAAACAGTCGTTTATATAACTTTCACGTGCCACGGTGGGCAGTTTACTCGCGACCCGATGGGTAGGCTGTGACGACAGCACAAGATCACCTGGCCTAGGTGCCCACCTTTCACACATGTGGCCAACCTAGGCTGCTGCTCTGGGAATTTTTCGCGCATTTTTCGCTTTTTGTGAAGGGCGCCGACGCCGGCGAGGGACGCCGTCTTTCTGCAACAGCAACACCTTAACGTTATCTCGTGAAATATACATAAATATAACAATAAATGAAATAGAAATATAAAACAGTGTTTTTGTGTGTGCAACGTTAAATACAAAAAAGAACCCAGGCAGCTGGAGGAATTATTTAAGCTATTGCGTCACACCCTTGAAGTGGAGCTTTGGTTTCGCCTGAAATTTTATCCTTATGTTGAGAAGTTTCTGTCATTTGGTAGTACTATGGCTCAAGAACGTGATTAATCAGAAGTTGTGGGCTTCGAGGAAGACTTGAGATGGTTTTACCTATTGTTTTTTGTTTGTAATATATCATATTCCTCTTTCAAGCTCCGTAGGTGTCTGTCCGGGAGGTGAAATCTAATGGGTTTCTGACGAAATTATACGCAAAGCTATTTTCGTCATTCAATTCAGTCTTGCGTCATGACAAGCGAAGATCATTGACCGTTATATGAAGGCGAACAACGGTGTTGCATAAAGCCAGGGAGCCGGATAAGAAAATGTCAGTTGTATTGGGTAATCAGGCCAAATGCAAATATGCGCACCACAATGACCTGAATTGTCGGTTGGCGCGACGACCTACTTTGTGGTTCCAGGCTACCACATAATGACCACCACAACTTCTTTTTCAGTTTAACTACTGTGCAAGCATCGTTATAATCACGTGGTCCGCGTAACCGCTGCTGCTCATTCCGAGCTAGGTGCGCTGTGGTGCGGTGCTGTCTAATTAGCGCCCCAGCTTCCCCCGTGGTTACCACCACCTACACCTTGGCAAGTAAGCCGCCAGTGGGCAGGTGAGCAGTGGTGCAGTGGAACAAAGAAGGTACTATGGCAGGTGTTGCCAACGGAGTGACATGGGTTGCTTGGTTTGGGTTGCGACCTAGGTTGCTGTTCGCTAGCAGCGATTACATCGGGTGCCACCTGATATGGTAGGCAGGTTTCCCACAACCCGGTGGGCAGGTGAGCAGCCTCCCACAAAACCGGCTTCAAGAAACACACAATGCCCAAATGGGAGAAATGACCACTATAAGTGCTAGCGCACTGATAACTATCCTAATTACACAGCTGTTAGCTTTCAGAAACAGCGGAAGGTTCCGAAACTTGTTTTCTGTTTGAGTGATATTCTTAGATATAGAACGTCTGTTTGCAGTCCAAAGTCGCCCTTTGTAATCAAAAAGGATGATCAACTCGCACCTGTCAACTTAAAATGGTCCCCACTGTCTGATAAACAGTTTCTTTGGGACAACCAGGTCCCTAACCGCTGCACGCACCTTCATGTCCTGGCGCCCCGATGTGGCAACACTAGCGTCCATGGTGTAGCCAATTGCGCACTCCGGGTCTGCGCCTTGCTCGGCCCGAGGCAGCCCGCAGACGAGATCGTAGCGCGTCTTCCCCGGCTGTCGGGTGTAGTAGTCGAAAGAGGAGGGAGCCTTGCTCGGTGCGCCCAACCGCACAGAGCCCTCGGTGGTGAACGTGTGGGCGCCAACCTGCTCCGATTGACAGAGGGTGAGGCAACTGTGCTTCTCCAAATGCAACAGGTGCAAAGTGCCGCATTCATTCTTTCTACGTAGCCTCTCATGGCTACCACAATTCTATGTTGGCAGAGCAGTGAGTTACATCTGCTGCAGAATTTCCTCACTGCGGCGCATATCCAGTGCATTTGGGTTGCCTTCTGGGATTGCATATGTCCACGTTACTGAGGCAGCACCAGTCCGAGGACGGAGACAAAGAAAGACGGGGCAAGTGCTCTCTATACAGTGACAAAAATTTATTAGGAGCCTTAATACAAACAAAGGATAATACAAAACAAAAGAACGAAAGAGCACATGAGATGCGCAGCCCATTTCATTATTTCCACGCTCCAGCCAAAAAAGGGGCGCGTGAAACAACGCACTATTCGAGCCGTATCGCAAGGATAGTGTATTATAAAGATAGTGAAACTCTAACTCAAGTAACAAAAGCGATGGCAGACTCACACAGGTATCATCGACTTCCTTATTCTAAAAGCCTTATTAACCTCCCAAGATTTCTCAAATCTATGTCTCCACATAACGCACATTTCTTCAGACAGTGGAGTGCACCTGTGACTGTGAAACCGCTTGGTCAAACGTGTGCCGGAGCCACCATCAAGTGACCTAGCATGTTCAAGAAGGCGGAGGTAGAGACAGTGCTCTGTGTGAACCGTATAATTGAAATTGAAATTGAAATTTATTCCACAACAAAAAGATGCTGCGAGGAGGACAGGAGAAAAGCTGTGTGAACAGCTTGAAAAGCCCTGACCCCCCAACACACGGGGTAGGACAGAAGCGTGCAGCAAGAGAACACAGTCGGATATGGCAACATCGTTGAAAACGTTAGTATAAAACAGGCAAGAAGAACTAGAAAATCATATCACAGCATTATACAAACAATAAACGCAGTTCTTTTGGTGATATATCTGATATGTCAATGTTAGAATCCTTTATCATGTTATTCAGAAGTGTAGGCAATTTAAATTTTATCATTTGATTTCCATAATTGGTTCTGCATTTTGGAACATACCACATCTCAGGATGGCGCACATTATAAGCAGAAATGTTTTTCTCTAGCCTTGCTAGGCTAGTAATGGCATCATTATTTTTTATTAAACTGAGTTTATATAAGCGGCACAGTCTGTGATCGTTCATCGATGGAACTTGTATTATGTGGTACTTCTTGAATAGGCCTGCTGTGTGAAAGCGATATGGAACTTTACAGGCGAGGCGTAAAGCCCTTTTTTGCAAGACGGTAAGTTTGCTAATGTTTCCAGCTGTTGTTGTTGCCCATACAGAAAACGCGTAATTTAATAAAGAGGAAAATAAAGAGTTATATATGAGCATGTTAACAGGTATGGGAAAATTGTAGCAGTAACGGCGCATAACGCCAGCTGTCCTATATAGCTTACCAACGATATAGTTTACGTGATCATCCCATGTCATGTTTTCTGAGAAATACACGCCCAGTGATTTAAAGCTCGTTACCACTTCAATTTCAGTGTTATTTAAAAAAATAGAAGGTCGCTGGACATGTGTCTGTCGGGGGTGAAATAAAATAGCCTTCGTTTTATTAATGTTTAGCTTTAGGCAGTTAATTTGAGCCCAGGCATTAATCTCGGACAACGTTCTATTCGCTCGGATACCTAGATCAACACACGATTTGCCTGAAAAGAATAAACTTGTGTCGTCAGCATAGATTATATAATGTGCCGTTTCATCAACGCGAACTATCTCGTTAATATAAAGAATGAAAAGAAATGGTCCCAGGATGCTTCCCTGTGGGACACCTGTTTTGATTGACTTTGATGTGGAGTGTTTTCCTTCAATGACGACAAACTGAGTACGGTATTGTAAGTAAGACGCAATTAATTGATGCGAAATGCCTCTTATGCCATAGTGATCGAGTTTTTGAAGGAGAATTTCATGATTAATGAGGTCAAAGGCTTTGGAGAAGTCCAGAAACAGCCCAAGTACCATATTTTTACATTCAAAGTTTTCGAGAATGAACTCCTTTTGGGCCAGCAGTGCGAGTTCCGTAGATTTGTTCCTGCGGAAGCCAAACTGAGCAGATGTTATTAAGTTGTAGCGTTCAGTGAAAGAGGTCAAGCGTTTCAGAATTATTTTCTCTAAACCTTTGGAGAATACAGGTAAAACGGATATGGGGCGGTAGTTTGACATGTCATTTCTATTTCCCTTCTTAAACACAACTGTCACTTTTGCTCGCTGCATTTTTTGAGGAAAGCATCCTGTCGACAAACACATATTAAAAATGTGGGTAAGACAAGGTGCTAACACATTAATGGCAAATTTTACAGGCTTCACTTGAATATCGTCCGCATCAGCAGCTCTACTATTGCTTAGGGTTAAAAATGTCGCTACAAGCTCACTATTAGCGACTGGGTCTAGAAATATAGTTGGATTACTTCGCTCCTTCATATATCTTAAATCAGGGTTTCTACTGGTTGCACCACCGATTGATAAAAAGAAGTCATTAAATGCGTCAGCTAACTTAGTGCCTTGAAGTTCTATCCCATCTTTTACGATTGTGGTTACCGCTTCTGAATCATTACCAAATACAGCGTTTAGTGCCTTCCAAACGTTGTTTGTGCGTCCTTGTGTTGCTTCGAACAGGTTAGAGTAATAGTGCTTTTTTGCATTGCGAAGATGTTTTGTGATTAAATTCCTGTACTTCTTAAACACTTTGAGGGCTTCAAGGGACTTACTCTCTATAAATGCCTTAAAAAACTGGTCCCGTTTTCTAATAAGCTTAAGGCACTCTTTATCCACCCAAGGCTTCCTACTTTTCTTACAAATTCTAAACGTCTTGATAGGAAAACACGCAAGGTATACCGTAGAGAACTTGCTCATAAATAACTCATACGTTAAGTTAGGATCGCTCACTGCGAACACATCGTTCCAGTTTTCACTGCTTAAGCAGTCTCTAAAAGCGGAGAGCGTATCAGGAGTAATGCGCCTGTATGAAAATTCTGAGCGCATTCGTGTAGGCGTGTTAACGACTTGACTGACAAACATAAATATAGGCAAGTGGTCGCTGATATCATAAATCAAAGTGCCAGCTCTAACAATGGAAGGATCAATATTGGTGACAAACAGATCTAAAAGTGTAGTTGATTGTGCAGTTATTCGTGTAGGAGACGTTATAAAGTTTTGACAGGAGTAAGCGCTTAATAATGATTCTAGTTCTAATTTAACCCTGCTATTCTGTAACATGTCAATGTTCAGATCACCACCTAAAATTAATGTATATTTTCTTTCACTGACAAATTCTAAGAAAGAGTCTAAAAAAGGCAAGAACAGACGAACGTCATTTGAAGGCGGGCGATAACAAACACAAAAAACAGAAGTACCACATCTAATAGCAAGCGTTTCGTAAAAAGGAGTGATACAGCTGAATTCTGACATTAGTTCAGAATCCATCGAGTTAGAGATTAGCATTGCTACGCCACCACCCCTTTTGCCTGAGCGGTTCATGTAATAAGATTTATACGTCGGAGGGGTAAACACGTCCTCTTCCGAGGCAAACCATGTTTCTGAAAACATCATGATATTAAAGCGTATTTGCGCTTCGCCGAAAAAATAGTCAAGTGCATCCTGCTTATTTCTACCAGACCTCAAGTTAAAGTGAACACAACTAAGACACTTCTGAAAACTAGTATCGCAAAAGTATTTAAGGTTTGCAACGTCTACGTGCGCAGTCGAAGGATCAAGCATGATCGGAGCAAAAACAAAGATAAACGGAAGGCTTTTTCAGGTTGAACTATGTTACAGCTTATCAAGGTCAGCCACGCAACGAATGACAACGGCGCCATCACCTTCTCTCTTCCTCACTAGAATCTTGCCATTGCAGTGCCATGAAAATCGGTAGTCGTTGTCTTCTGCCCATTCCTTAGCGCGACGGAGCAGCTCTCTGTTTTGGTGTATCATGTTTTCAGTGATGGAGACTCCAGATGAACCAATTCTGAGGGCTTTACGCTTTTCCAGCCATTTATCTCGGGTTGACTGCTGGGCAAACCTAACAAGAATTCCAGGCGTTTTGTTTGGTTTGGAAGGAAGCCTGTGAATAGCGCCAATGTCATTTGCCGTCAGCTCTGGCAGGTTAACAGTCTTAGCCACAGCATTCAACTTGCACATCAAGTCCTCATTTGGCGTAGCTTGGATGCCATGAACTTCTACGTTCAATTTCCTGCTACGAAATTCCAAATCATTGACAGTTGCTTTCAGTTGGTGAACGTCACTTGAAGTACATACAGCCTCTAATTTGTCTACACGTCTGTTCAAGTTACT
>JARKHS020005196.1:0-61780 GCA_030143305.2 Amblyomma americanum | reverse complement strand
TCTATGTGGATTAATCTATTTCAGGCCTGAGGTGGTTGTGCGGAGGAAAATGTAGGCTCACTCTGTGGATTGTACTGTGAAATTGCATGTTTGGTTACCAGTCCTTCTGATTGAATTCCAATCCGTCTTTTTTATCTTTCTTTTTCGATTATAGCCGACGCTTTGGGCTTCTTCCTGCGTGACTGAAGCGGGCGACTCGCCGTGGGCTGAGATGGCGTCGGACGTTTCGTCGCTCGGTGTGCAGCCGAAGTCCTGGTGCAGAAGCCGGCTTGAATCTTTCTTAGTATGTAACAATGTTAATAAATTCAATAATTTTCTTCTTCACTTCGTATCTCTGTGTGTTCCCAGGCATGCTCTCTCTACTCCGCTTCCACCTCAGTCCGGCATATGGTCTTGCCGACGGGGTTACTTTTGAGCGGATTTGTGGATGCTTATACGAAGGATTTGCGACTTTGAAAATTCGGATGATAATTTAGGGTTCTATACCCTACATGGTGATAGGTGGTAGTTCGTAGGTATAAGTAGGGCCGTGAAGGCGAATTAACCATCGGGGTGTTAAAGTGAAAGCAATCTTTTAAACGTGGATGCTGCAACTCAAGTTTAGATTTTTTGCTTCTAGCAACAGCTGGGCGCGATTTCGCAAGTAATGTCTATGTGCAGCGCTTTATTTATGAGACAAGCAACGTTCATGTGCAGTATAGCGGAAGAAAAAATTACGGTCTCGGAATGCTCGACGTGCAAGCGATGATGACGCTGTAGTGCAACATCGATGATATGTAAGAACGGGTATGGCAGCGGAGGCGAGCTCTCACAGAGGAAAGCCGACTTGGATTTTGAAGCACAGAGCCGTGTCGATCATTGACAATGTGTTCCAAACTGATCTGCTTCTACCAACCGTACCTGCTCTCAGTTGTGCCCGCATGTCGATCTGGAGCGAGGATTCATTATACAAAATGAATACACCTGTTTTGTATTTTATTTAATATATGCTTTCTGTGAGTATTCAAACTATATTAGTGTTTTTAGTTCGCCGGATTGCAAAATAATCTTTTGGGCATCAAAGTGGAACTCTATGTGATTGGATTTCATATTTCTCGCCGGTTCTGTTGCAGCTCCTTTGTCTGTATGCGTCATTTAGTATGCAAACGTCGGTCAATCAGCCGCCATAATGGGACCGCAAGCTGCACTAGCGGGCATCTGCTATGCTGTTCCGGTTCCAGAATTTGCATATAGCGCATTTTTTTCTAATTGGTGTAGGCTGCCGTCTAGAAACTAGGTCGCTCACAACCGGCTGTTCAGGTTGTGATGACGCAACGGGGTCACGCTACCTCTCTCGACCAATCAGCGTTTGCCCACAAGGGTAGGGTGTAATTATGTAAAAAGATCACATGATCAACGAATTTCATCTCAGATATCGGTTGAGTTTTTGTGTGACGCGTTAACACGGAAGATCTGTGCGACAGCACACGCATCTGAGAAAGCGGCCTGGGTGGCCTAGCTCGTCCCTAATCCCGAAGTGGAGTTAGCCAGCGCTATTGCGCGCCACTTAATGCAAGCACCACCAGCTGTTTGGTTGTACGAGAAGCGGCTGATGGCGACGGCTCCTGAAGTCGCGCAAGCTGCCAGGGAGGCTATGGGCGCTTCCTGCGTAGAAAATGAGAACGGGCGAGAGGCTGCGGGTCATCCAGCAGCTAAAGTGTGTATAGTGATGCGACCATTACCCATCAGGCGTTCTAGAATGCGCTACGGCTTTCCTGCAATGCACTTCATGTTTTCACCCCCCCCCCCTCATGTAATTTCTAGCAATACAAGTTCAGTTGTTTTGTGAACATCTGGGCAGCCTTTGTAGCGTTTGCCTGCTTAGCCCCCATTTCCCAATCATAGGCGCGTCTATTCAAACGTTGTGACATGCTCAGATCATGGATAAATTTAATTTAGTGGTAGCCTACTAGGCTAGGCGTATACCGGATTGCCGGTGTGCTCCTCACATGGCCTCGCTTCTGCTGCTGAGTACGAACACTACGCACCGCGTAATTCGGTTTAGCTGGCTTGCAGTGACCTAATAATAGCCGCCATCTTGCTGGACTATTATAGAAGCCTGCGTGCTTATCTAATCAGCTGATCACCTCCTGCTCGATATACAATGAGTAAACTTTGCCTGATCCACAATAATGGCTGCTGTTATCTTATGTGGAAGCTACTTTATACATGGTGTTGTGATAGCGCTTACTTCCTGCTGTGGAATTCGGCGAAGAGACCTGACTGCAGGACTTCCAAAGGGAACGACAACAATAGTGTCCCCACGTGTTCGAAGAGGAATGCCGGAAGCAGCGACGATAGCATCCCCATAGCAACGATAGTGCTCAGCAGGAATGCCAGTGACGGCCCTAAGCGTATTCGTTCCGGTCCTCGCCCAGTGGTCCCCTTTAGTTACGCTGGATTTGAACAATTGCCCGAGTGCCGCACCTGCGACAGAGCTTCCGCGTTCCGGTCACCAGTCAAGCTCTTTCGACACCTGCGGGGAGAGAGCTCGCATTCCTGTGTCATGCAGCTGCCCTGCCGACGCACGTTCGCGCCCACCTGGAGGCCGCGTGGATGACGACGTGACCGGGTCCTGTGTTCCCTTTCCCTCGACCGAGCTGCGAGGAAACATCAGGACCGCCCTGCCGTGGATGGTACTATCAGTGCCATCGTGCGATTGGACATCATTCTTCGAACTGTATTCTCCAGCTAGGGATCTGGGGTATACGAAGAGTATTTAAGGAGCTGCTGGTTTGATGCCAAAAGAGCACCCCCCCCCCCCTTCTTGTGAGGTATCAGAGACTCCCGACTCCTAAGAAGCTCTCTTTACTGAGAAGCACTTTCAGTTGCCCGTGCTTGTACATAATGTAAATAGTCCTTGTATAAAGTTTTCCAAGTTGTCTTCCTCCGATCGTCCTCGTCTCTTCTCTGGCCCAGTCACGCTATCTGAATCCCAACAACTGGTTGCAGCGGTGGGATGCTGCTACCTGAATCTCGACAACTGGTTGCAGGGGTGGGATGCTTTTACCTGAATTCCAACAACTGGGTCGTAAGCTGGGTTTAACGAAGCAATGTGTTCCACTGCTCGCCGAAGACAGCTGTACAGGAAGACTTCCTTATAAATACCAAGGCTCTTCCCAGAATGCTTGCCACAGATTCGTAGGCTACGTCTGCGAGAATATCTTTATGGGAAGTTTAATTTATATACAACAGGTGACGTCTGTATGCTGCTACCTCATTTTCCTGCCTTACAAGCGCACGATAATTACGAAAGATTAACTCCGGCAGCTGCGAATATAAAAAAAATCTTCAGCTGCATTTTCATTAAACCTACCGATCAAAGGAAACGCTTCTTATGCGAAGTTTTTAGAAGCCTACTTTGGTAACTCGATGGAATAAGGCGTTTCTTTAATGCTAAGACCAAGCTTGACTTAACCACAAGAAGCAGAAATTTTTCAAATATTTATTTCTCATAATAAAGAACAGGCATAGTGATTCTGCGGTAAAACTAACCTCGCTCAGTAAATACAGGCCGGTGGAAGGCTTAAATCCGCTGGTGACATCGATAGCCTCCGAGCTCAGCAATAAGGGGTCTGTCAGGCTTCTCAGCTTTAAATCTCCCATCATTTGATCGCCTTCTCTAAACAAAAAGTTATTTACCACACAAAATCATCATCATCATCAGCCTGACTAAATCCCCTGCAAGGCAAAGGCCTCTCCCATGTCTCTCCAATTAACCCTGTACTTTGCCAGCAGCGCCCACCCTTATGCCTGCAAACTTCCTACTCTTATTCGCCCACCTAACCTTCTGCCACCCCCTGCTACGCTTGCGTTCTCTTGGAATCCACTCCGTTAACGTTAAGGACCAGCGGTTATCGTGCCTTCGCATTACATGCCCTGCCCAAACCCATTTATTCCTCTTGATTTGGACTAGGATGCCAATAACACGGGTTTGTTCCCTCACCCACTCTGTCCGCTTCCGGTCTCTTAACGTTGCGCCTATCATTTTTTTTTATATGGCTCGCTGCGTTGTTCTTAAGTTAAGCTTAACCCTTTTCGTTAGGACTTGAGCAAAACAACTTCGACGAAATTCGGTCTGGTTGGGTTCTTGAGATAGTTGTGAGAAAACTGACGCAAACCAATACTTTTAACTTTTACCCAACGTTTCAGGACCAACTCGGTACCTTCTTCAGGAGTGACTAAGGTGTAGCAGGCTGCTGCTGGCACACTTTAGTCACCCCTGAAGAAGGGACCGACTTAGTCCGGAAACGTTGGGTAAAAGTTAAAAATGTTGGTTGGGCGTCAGTTTTCGCTCTACTACCCTTTCGTTAGTCTCCACGTTTCTGCCCCGTAGGTGAGTACCGGTAAGATACAGCTGTTGTACACTTTTCTCTTGAGGGATATTGGTAACCTCCTATTCATGATCTGAGGGAACCTGCAATATGCGGTCTACCCTATTCTTATCCTTTTAGTTACTTCTCTCTCATGATCCGGATCAGCTGCCACTATTTGCCCTAAGTAGACGTATTATTTTTCCACTTCCAGCACCCCGCTGCCAATTGTGAACTGCTGTTCCCTTGCTAGACTTTTCGACATTAATTTTGGTTTTTTTCATGTTAATTTTTAGACCCACCGTTCTGCTCTGTCTGTCTAACTTATTGATCACGATTTGCAGTTCATCTCCTGAGTGACTCAGTAATTCAATGTCTTCAGCAAATCGCAGATTATTTAGGTATTCTCAATTAACTGTTATCCCCAACTGTTCCCAATTCAGGCTTCGGAATACCTCCTTTAAACAGTCGTTGAATAGCATTGGCGAGAACGTGTCTCCTTGCCTGACGCCCTTTCTTAGTGAAATTTTATTTCTGATTTTATGGAGGGCTATGGTAGCTGTGCAGTTCCTATATAGTCCTTCCAGTATTTTGATATAAGGCTCTTCTACACCCTGATTCCGCAATGCTTGTGTGACTGCTGAGGTTTGCACTGAGTCAAATGCTTTCTCGTAATCAATTAAGGCTATATATAGCGGTTGGTTATATTCTGAGCATTTCTCTATCGCCTGACTGATAATGTGAATATGATCTATTCTGGAATATACTTTACGAAAGCCTTCCTGATCATTTGGTTGACTTAAGTCTAAGGTTGCCCTGACTCTAATAGCGGTGAGCTTAGTAAATACCTTGCATGCAACGGACAGTGAGCTGATGGGTCTGTAATTTTTCAAGTCCTTGGCGCCTCCTTTCTTATGAATTAAGATTATATTTGCGTTCTTCCAAGTTTCTGGTGCGGTTGAGTTCATAAGTGATTGCGTATACAGGATGGCTAGTTTTTCTAGCACAATCTCCCCTCTGTCCTTCAACAGATCTGCGGTTACCTGATCCTCACCAGGTGCTTTTCCCCTTTGCATTGCTCCTAAGGCTTTCTGTACTTCCTCTTTCGTTACTGGCGGGATGACGCATTGGTGTGCGCTACTGTTTCTATCATTAACGTTCTGATTGCATTGGCTACTATATAGAGTTGTGTAGAACCCTTCGGCTACATTGACTATCTTATCCATATTGCTGATGACGTTGCCCTTCTTGTCTCTTAACGCATACATCAGGCTTTTACCTATGCCTAGTTTATTCTCTAGCGTTTTTAGGCTATCTCCGTTCTTTAGAACACGCTCGATTCTCTCCATAATAAACTTGCGTATGTTGGCTACCTTGCGCTTATTTATTAACTTCGATAGCTCTGCTAGTTATGCTATGTCTGAAGGGTTAGAAGCCCTCATGCTTTGATATTTCTTAATCAGATCTTTCGTCCACACAAAATAACAATGCATATGTAATAGACTCTGAAAATCTTGAATTGGCTGATTATTAATGGTTATTCATTTTTTAGTAGCCTCGAGGGCAGATCAAGTGAAACTGCATTTCCCTGTGAGTAATGTGCACAGTCCAACGTGATCGTTAACTAGATCCACTCCCGCACCTCTAGCATGCTATAGGAAGAGCAATTCATTTAAACAATATAGTAATAAATGAATACCAAGGGAAGCGGAAGGTCAAAGAACATTTATTTTTGGAGAGACTGCTGTGTCAAGGCGTCGTCAACGTCGCCTCGGCGTTGTGTTCGCTGTCGTCGTCTGTATAGAGGCTCTAGAACTTGTGCAGTAACAACGAGAAAGGCTTTTGTTTTCACCACGATGCTGATAAGTTTCAAGCGTTGCTCAGGCTCGGGCAGGTCAGCTAACCAGGACACATTACCATGGCAGGAATGACACGGAGAGAGTTTCGGCCGCAATTACGGCGAGATATGCACCCGGCGTGTCTGCGGTTTGAGTGAGAGCATAGGTAGTGCGATTAGGGGGGCAGTGGTCATTTTCAATTAGTCCAAGGATTAAAGCTCGAATGATCGGTGGCAAACGGGAAGCTATCATCTGAAACGGTGCCGCCATGTTTCCTAGCAGACTGGCGCCAACCGACGCGTCGCGACGGGCATGTGTGTAGCGACAGTGAAATCGCAGTCTCAATGCAATCCGCGTGGCACGCCAATTAATTTTTCTGGAAGCAAACGCATATTATAAAGCACACGCATATAAACAGCGTCGAGTGTCAAGCTGCCAGGCTGTTACCACCCGCACCTTTCTCAGAGAACCGGGAGCCAGGAGCTGCGCCCTGTTATTTGGGGGTGGGGGTCTGCATATTTTTCTAGGCCCGGCATCCTCTTTGACACAGTTTCTAGCGCGAGAAAAGGCTGCGGCGCTCCATACCTACCACACGCGTTGTTACGAAACATCCAGGATCTGCGCGGCAATGGTTTCTGCCGTCGCTAGGAACAGCACCCCCAACAACTGGGGCCAAATGGATGCGAAACCTCAAGAAAGAGCACTGTACACTGGACAGAGACCAAATATTTTGGGCTCGCAAACCGAAGGCCGGTATGGCTAACGGACTGAGGAGCATGCCACTCTAATATTTCCAGCCTTTATAGCTGAGACAAATATGCAGACGTCTTTACGTAGCATATGCGTAGGTTGAAGCTCTGGAAAAGATCGCCTCCCAAAGCCTTGATCTCCACTTCACAATTTATTAGGAAAGTCCTGCAAACTTCGGCCTATATGGCAGTCATAAAGATCGATAGCCGCTTCAAACAGTCCTAGGCCCTTGCGCCGTCACGAGTTAGCTGTCCTTATTGCCAGCCCCGCTGTTTGCAGCACAGCGGGCCACAATCCTGTAGAAGTGCGTCAGGTAAAGGCATCCCACAATGCGCAGCACGCCCATGGTTGCAGCCTGCGTAACCAGCTCGAGCAGCGAGCTCGGGGGAATCATTCCAGCGCACAAGGTGCGGATGATGTGGCAGTCCATTCCCACGGTGGAGGTGACGTTGCCTTCCAGCAGGTCCTGCAGCAGGGCGCTGGCCACAGTGTCGGCCGACCACAGACCGCCAGCAGAAGAGATGAGCTTGGTCTCGATTGGCTTGGTTCGTTCTTCTTCGGCAAAGCCTGGTGTGTCCGTGTCGGGAGGGAAAGCCACCATCACGTGCACTCCATGGTGTTTTACCTGCGCAGTGTAAGAGCTCCTGCTTTAAAGGAACTTTTCTGTAAATTCTCTGTCCTGCGAATACGACGCACTCGAGCGCCACGCTAGGGCTCGCGTATCGTATGGTATTAATTATTTATTTCTTGGGTCAAGCTAACCAAATCAAGAAAGACAAATTTTGGCCGCTGATTGTTGGTAACACATGCCAGATGCTTTTAAATATTTATCCCTTGAAATGCATCACTGTTAATGGTCGAAACTCAGGGCGGATCTAGCATGCCGCGTTTGTGGCCATGTCGTTTTGTAAGCTAAGCAAGAGGTACCGGGTTCAAACGTTACCACGGTGACCGAGTTTGGATGCAGATGAAATGCTAAATCGTTCATGTATTGACAGTTCAGCGATTTTTGAAGTATTTAGAGTGGTCAAAATGTATCGGGTGTCTTCCACTGGCTCGTGCATTCTGGCCGCTGTCCAGGATATGACAGGCACACATGCACTATTGTGCAATTGGGGGCAGTAACTGAGGCAAAATGGAGGCGTTGAGCAAACACTGCCATCTGCATCACAATCGTCGTCACCAGCTAGCTACCCATTGGCGGCTCTCCTGTGTGCCACATACACAGTAATTCTGGACAAAAGCATTTTTGACCGGTAATTTGTTTATGAACGCATTTTTTTATATATTGTAAGACCTCACTATAACAATCTATATATCCTCAGATCTCCCCTCGGCAGGTCTTCATCTTTTTGCAGTTAACGTTCTTCCTATCGTCAAAAACGTTTCCCATTAGTTTTATATGGCACTCTCAAGTACTAGATGCGAGGGATGGAAAAAGTTTAAAAGAAAGATTTTCTGCGCTTCGGGAGAATGGACAATTACCTTCAATGTTTACATAAAAATATTTTAAAATATTGTCGCCGACAAACGTAGCGGGGCCAAAAAGGGGCTTTAAATCGATTGGCCAAGTAGACCTGCAGCGCGCACCGGAGCGTAAGCGTCGTCTTCTTCCCTACGTCACGAGCCAACACATGCCGCTCGGCCGCATGGCGGCGCTCGCAGAATGTGAGCAGTGTAGGAATATGCAAATATTGTAAATTTTGCCCAAGAAAGCTGGACCTGATACTGTGATTGTGCCTGACTGCAATGGGATGCTTCTGTAACCATGGAAGCAAACAAAAATGGTGAGTACAAAACAAGAAAGATGAATGGACTTCAAGAACTTTCGCTTTTCCCTCAGTCAATACTTTTTACGCGTAAAGGCGCATTTATATGTAACAAACTTCGATAAGATAGCTACTAAGATAACACACAATTGATAATTATCGAGAAATACACACCACTTAAAACGGCCGCCAACGCAGATGCACTTTCGTACGGCTTCTTCTTATTTTTGTTTAAGTTTGTTAACGCGGTGACATTCTAAACCTATTTAAAAAATACAGTTTGTAGTACCATGTCGTGTGGCTAACTTAGGCGCCAGAAATAGAGTGCGAAAAATGGAGAATCATTACAAGTAACATTCATGAGAGAAATCATTACCAGGAATGCGCGACAGCGTCTAGTCAGTGGCGCTAAGCCCAGCAGCCTATCACGTTCTATTCCGCACCCACTCGGTCATTCTCTTCCTTTATTACGTCACGGACGATGTCAACGCGCCGTTTTTGAATGTTCGAAGCCATGCACCACGTAGTGGCAGCCATACAAACTAGAAGTGCTTGTCCGGAACTCCTGGTAATGGTGGCAAAACCTTAACAGCATTCTATGGTAAACGTTGACTCTAAGCATCTCTCGTAAGAAACATATCTAATTTCTGGAATTCTAAACATAAGAGCGAAAATCAGCGCTGGTGGAACTTGCCCACTGATTCAGCCTTTAATAGCTGTTTGCAAACGGTCCTGAGCAGTTTTCGCATTTGTGAACGTCTTTAAAAGGAACCTAAACGCAAGCATAAAGTTGGGCTAGCCTAGCAGGTAACCGCGGACAAACAACAGTAAACCTTGTTTCCTTTGGTGCGATGATACGACTCGAAATCAGGAGATCAGAAATGGGGCTGCACTTTTATTTCACGTTTCAATTTTCCCTTGTAATAATGGTCAAAAGACAGCTCACAGACTCCATATAGACTCTATGGCCTTCCTAAAGATATTTATATTTGTCAATTCATAGCGTGTAAACTGTTTATAGACAAAATTCTGCTAAAAGTGTGTGGCCATAAATCTATAGATTGTATATAGACTGTCGCTACGGTTTGTGTATCCTATACACTATTTTCTAGGATTTTTCTGTCGACAGTCTATAGAGCTTATAGACAGAAGTCTATGGACAGTCTATTGACTATCTGAACAATTTTTGTAAGTGTCCTGCGCAATTTCAAACAATGTATGCTATTACATGATGCGCCAGGCTCTGCCTCTGTTGACTGGTCTGAGTCGCCACACCTGGAGTGCTTAAGAATGTCTGAAAGATGACACAGCGTTCACAAACGAGCGCTAACCTAGAAAGACGTCCATGTGGTATATTTACTGCTGCGTCGAGCACAAACGCTCGTTGCGAATATCCCATTATTTGCTGCAGCCCCAATCCCCCACTAGCTTGAATGCACCCAAGTATAAGCACTCACCTCCATACGGAGAGACTGGGCCAGCGCGACGAGGGCGAACTTGGACGGGCAGTAGGCCGTGTATCCGCAGATTCCCATGAGGCCAGCAACAGACGACACAAACGCCACGCTTCCAGAGCCACGCTTCATCATGCCTGGCAGTACTGCGCGGGTAGAGTGTACAGCACTCAGGTAGTTGACCTGTGGGAAGTGCGATGGAACGTAATTGAAGTTATGGCGGACACCACAGTACTCGTATGATGGTTCCTAATCAATGCACGAGCTGACTTTCGGATATGATTATTCATTAACCAGGTGAGCCGAACTGCAGGACATGAACCTCCGCGCTCTTCAATAAGCCCAATTTTACGCCAACTGCTAGCATACTATTCCAGAAAACTTGCCTACTTAATTTTATGAATTATCTACTGCCCTCGGCCAGAGTAGCTGCAGGCGGCGCGGTGACGTAGCTGGTCACGTGGTATGTCACGTGACCAGCCACATGGTTGGTCACGTGGTGCGAAGCAGCTGCTGCTGCCGGTGGCGCGGCGCGCCGGCGAAACCGACCTGCAACAGCTGTGCGCATGCGCCGTGTCAAGTGGGAGGAAGATGAAGAAGGAATGCCCAGAGAATTGGAACGGCGAAAGACTGACTGCAATTCAACTCGAGAAGTTCCACTCGGCCAGCTGTAGCTATCGCGTCACTCCAAGTTTAGCCAGAGCTAAACCACCACCATTTTTTTTCTCGCTGCATGTCTTGTATAAGTCCACTAGCCAATTTTGATTTCAGGTAGCACAACACGAACTCGCATTTATTCTCTCCGGGCTTTTATCTTGCTGCATCTTAAAGTCAACCCTATCATTTTGAGTTCTCGTGCACTCTGCCCTGCTATTAGTGTGATTATAATCCTTTTCGTTAAACTTGTGGTTCAGTTCCACTAGTGCGTAGTTGCAGGACATATCAGGTATTCAGGATGTCACATGAAACTTGAGCTAAGGCATTAAAAACAGCTGCATGCTTGAACAAAGAAATGCTGAAGAATGGGTCGCTTGATTGCAATTACGATTTCCTGCAGGAATATTACGTGGTTTCATATGCGGCAAAACGGAGAAGAAAATACTCGCAGGCGTTCAACCCTCCCCAAGGGAAAACGAGCAACATCCGTATTTGCGTCACTCTTAGCTTGCGTGCCCTAACAAGAGGAGACAATTTAGGCGTTATTTATGTTATACTGCCTTTTAAAAAGTGTTCGTTCGGCGGAGATTGGCATGTACCAGTACCAGTCATCCAGTTCCAGTACCAGGTAAGCAATACACGTCAGTTGTTAGTTCAGCGCTGCGTTTTGTCCCTGTCTTCCCTCCGCTCTCTTCTTTGGCCTTGTGCCGTTGGGCCGTTTCTTAACCATCATGCAAAACCAACTCGCCCATCAGCTCTTGCTTTCAAGTTGCCATTAGTGCTGAAACACCACAGGATGCAGGAAGCAACAAGTACAAAAATCTAATAAAATGAAAATTAATTTTTGAGGAAAGGAAATGGCGCAGCATCTGTCTCACGTCTCGGCGTACACCTTAAGCGTGCCGTAATGGAAGGAATAAAGAATGGAGTGAGGGAAGAAAAGAAAAAAGATGCAAAGCTCCAGAATAATTTCGACCACCTGGGGATCCTTACCGTGCACTGACGTCGCACAGCACACGGGCGCCTTTTGCGTTTCGATGAGGCCGCCGCGGCCGGGTTCGAAACCAGGAACTCCGGCTCAGCAGCCGAGCGCCCTAACCACTAAGCCACCGCGCCAGGTAATCTAAGAGCAAATATGGCGTATTTATGCTAGAATCTACAACAAAATCATACCTGCAATAACGTCCCCCCAGCAGCGGCTTAAACGCCGTGTCTTTTAGGCTTTCCTTCCAGACTAACAGATCAGGAACAGACTGACCACTGGTGCAAACAAAGTCGCAGAAGACCCACTCGCCTCCATCATGCGCCGAAAATCGGATAGTTGCGTCTCTTCAAAGCGGTGGCTGACCGCTGCCCCCGCACAGTTCACCAGGTAGTCAACAGGCCCGCACACGTTCTCCGCCTCCACCACTCCCCGAGCCAGAGCCGCATCGCCGCTCTCGCCCTCGGTCAGGTCCGCCGACAGGGTGTGGATGACCTGCTCAGGTGAGCTGGCCACTTCCCGCAGTTCCGTCTTGACTTCTCGAAGTCGGTTCAGGTTGCGGGCAACCAGCGTCACATTGGCGCCCCGGCGTACCACCTCTCGGGCCAGTGCCAGACCGATGCCGCTCGAGCCACCCGTGATGAGAAAATGGCGGCGCAGCAGCCTTGCCTTCCGGACATGGCGCCGGCGCCGTAGCCGCGACACCAGGAGCAGCGCCCCGAGAGTGGCCAGCAAGAGTAGCACGTAGTACCGCCAAGGCTGAAGAGGTGTTGATGAAGGCCACATTGCGATGGTCACGAGGCGGTTTTATGAAGAGATACTGCAAAAAAGACAGAAAAAAAATTAGTGTATTGTGGCTTCAGCCCTGCGGGCCGAGGTGAAATGGGATGCCGACTGGGTCCTAATACACTGCTCTCGCAGCCTCTTGAAACAACTGTGCCTGACAGCGCTAACGAAACAACCGTGTCTGGTTGCGCTAACGGCGGGCCTGCAATTTGATCATCATGATTTTTTAAAATGCTTCCGGCGTTATCCCAAAATATGGTTACGTGGCGGCCAGCCAAAGAATGAGACGAGATGACTGATGGCAGTGAGAGGTGATTTAATGGCCGCTGGCCCAGCGCGAGCGCTCCGTTCCGCGAGCCGCAACAGCGACTACCTCTCTGACCACACCAACCCCGACCGAAGGAACGCTAGCCCTGACTCCCAATTTCGAACAACTCAGATGGTGCCCGCGCCTAAGCCCTGCACAAGCTCTACGGCAACAGTTCCAAGGTTCCCTACGTGGACGCGGCAGCGTACTCGTCGGGCTGCCTCATGGTTCTCGCCGTCGCTAATAATTAGGTCCGACTAATCGCATCAGGATCTGTCACCACAGACTCATCGGAAATTGCAGAGGAAGCGGCCGTTGCACTCGCTCTCATCTCCACCTGTGCCACCAAAATTCTCTGCGACTCAAAATCCGCCCTATCTAATTTCGGGAAAGGCCTGATATCCCGCACCGTGGCTCGGCTTCTACGCTTCTGGCACCCCACCCACATCGTAACCCTTATCTGGACCCCGCACACGCAGGCCTCCCGAGTAACAAGGAGGTCCGCTCCCTCGCCTCAGGTCTCACTTTCCGGGAAGTAGTTGGACCTCCTCCAACATCCCAGGAGCATCTGCTTACGTTCAAAGATATTCTTACCTACTACCATGATACCCGGTGCGCTTACGCACCGCCGGCTCCCTCACTAACCTTAACCCAGGCCTCCCACTGGCACCGACTACAGACCCGAACTGCTCCCTACTCTATTCTTCATGCCCGTCACCCCGATCAATTCCTCTCTTCCTGTAAGCTCTGCGGGAAACCAGCAGACTTTCTTCACGTCCTACTCACATGTCCTACCTTCCCACACCCTCCATCCCCAACCGCGGCGGAGTCATACTGGGAGACTCCCCTGGCCAGCTCCGCCAGCTACCGACTCCCTGAAGCGGATAGCCCTCCATGGGCTGTCCTTTGCCTTGTAAGAGCAGCCCCCTAAGGGTTGCCTCGTGCCATGTTAGGGGGTTTGCCCCCCCCCCCCCTCCACCTCTATATTGCTTGGAAATAAATGTTTCCACCACCACCACCCCCGTCCCGCGCCACTGCCAGCTTTGTCTTCTTCCTCACACTTCCCGGGGCCTCCGAACGATCGTCCCGATCGGTGACTAAAGAGACGCGTGAAATAGTGGGGGGTTTGAGAGAATGTAATGGCAGAGTGGCGAAGTGCTGACCGCCACAATGAAAGATGTGAGCGAACGAGTCCCGGTCCATGAAGCATCCGGGCAGCAGGTTGCGAGGAGTCGACGGCCGAGGTCTTTGGACGCACTGAACAGCATGGGCAGAGAGGCGGTGTCCTCACGTGTAGGCAGCGTCTCGGGCTGGTCGGGTCATACTTCTGGCGGCGGTAGCGTCCTAATTTCGTCGCGTCTTGTGGTCGGGGCGTGGGACGGGCTGTTGTGAGTGGCGAGGTCTGTTCCGGTCTGGCGGGCTGCGGCACAGCCGGGCGGAGCGGACCTGGTGCACTCGGCCGATGCCCGGGCAGGCGCAGGACGCCGAAGCTTCGGGACCAGGACGGCGATGATTACCCCGCACCTCACACTAAATGTTACGTGGCGGCCAGCCGAAGAATGAGACGAGATGACTGATGGCAGTGAGAGATGATTTAATGGCCGCTGGCCTAGCGCGAGCGCTGCGTCCTGCGCCACTGCCAGCTTCGGCTTCTTCGTCACAACATCCAAGCCTTTTACTGGCATGCATAAACAAAGCCGGGTGTGAGCGGGCGGGACGCCTTGAGATCTCTCGGCCGTCGGCCAGGAAGAGGCTTACATTCGCTGACGTAAATTCTGGGAGGGTGCGCTGCTCTCTTGATACACTGGAGACCGGTGGGGAATGTTAGAGCTTGAGCGGTGCAGCGGCCTTGCGGGGAAGGTCGTGTTAGGGTACCTCGGCTAGCTGAGTGTGACAAGCCTCGGGCGGCTGACTCACTATTTTAGCTGCTTGCGGCTGATGTGCGCGGAGTATTGCCACCACCAATATGCTGCCGCGTAATTTTGCTATTGTCTTTCGTTTGCTTTGAATGCATCCCGCTAAATTACCACTTTTACGATCTGTTAACTTCGTCGCTTTATCTTCATTGCGAGTCGCTTTCAGCATCGAGCGAGCTGACGCTTGACAAGCCCGCAGACAAGTCGTCTGGTGCAAAACAATAACACCCGAGGTATAGTTGGTACATGATTGCTGCTACTGGCAGCTAAGGCAGCGATTGCAAGGGAGACATAAAATATAATTGGGTGATGCGTTCAAGCTTTGAACGGTGGTATGGCGTTATGCCGTGGATACAGGGAAAGGTACTACCAGGCCGCATGCGCAAGCGTAATGAGCAGCCTTGGTACGAACACTGTTCAGGGCATTCGCGCAAGTTGGTGGCGAAACCTCCCTCAGTTTCTCTCAATGTGCGTCCCTTCAAACTAGGCATTTTGGAAGAAAGGTTTGCCGACCGTCCTTTTAAGGGCGTTAGCTCTCGTTCACGTTTCTCGGTTTCTTGGGGTCTGCTACCACCTCCCTTGAGCATGAAATTTTCTAATGAATTCAAGACGGCTTCCTCCGTAGTAGATCGATATAGCAACCCAATTGGTGATTGAGTCGCGAAGTCTTTAGTATATCGTATTGATGCTTGATTGGTGAGATCACTGATTTTGTGACGGCATAATTAACTAGTCACAAGACTACGTTCAATCGCTTATAACTCAGTAATTAATGAGGCCATCATAAAACAAATTAGATATTTTGAATCCTCTAGATAAGTAGAACACGTTAGACGCCAACATTAACTAATGAAGTTAATCTTTAGTTATGGTTAGGCTTAAATTTAATTCCTTACAATTAACCGTTGACGTCATGATCTAGGTAATGGCATATTTGTAACGGGCTCCATGAGTAGAACATGTTAGACACCAGTATCACCTAAATAGGTTAATATTTAGTTATGGTTAGGCTTAACATGGCGGCCGTCACGTCAGAACTTGGCAGCTCACAATTTCATACCTCGTGGCGACCGGGCACCTAATGTCTTGAGGTAAGGAAAAATGGCCATCCAAAGAGTCGAAAAACCTTTTCGGCCGAAATTGGTCATAAATATCCGATCTCAAGAAGGTAGGCGCCCGCTCGCCCTGAGGTATGGAAAAGTAGCCTAATCACGGAAAAGTAGCCACACCGCATGGACGATAGAGTGCGCTACGAAACAGCTAACGCTCGCTACTTCAACGTCTTCCAGGTTGTGGCGGCATGATTTTTAAAGCGAAAGCTTTACTACGCCAGTCAGCGAGCCTTTAGGCTCGTCGCGCACTTCAGCCGTGTGCCATATGCCGTGGCCGACGAACGACCTTGAGCCGCCGTTGCCTAGCAACACCGCAGCCGCGCTCCAAAAGATGGCGCCGCCGTCGCCGCACGCTCCACCAGGTGTGCTCCGCTGGGGTAGAGGGAGAGGAGGTGTCACCTGGCGGAGTATATATATATATATATATATATATATATATATATATATATATATATATATATATATATATATATATATATATATATATATATATATGCGCGCTTCGCCTCAGTGCATTGTAGTTGTTATGGAGAGCGCGAAAGATAACAAACAACGAGAGAACGAAGGAAGAGACAACGCGCTCAAGAGACGCCAGAAGAACGCGCCGCGGGACTCGGGAAGCGTCGTAACGAAGATGCGGCTAGAAGTAGTCGTGCCACGTCCCGGAGTAACTCTTCAACTGCGGAAGAGACCGGTTTGAGTTTTCGAAAGCATCGGAATGAGACGCTGCGTAGACGACGTGCCAAGGAAACGAAGCTTTCCTAATTCAACAAGGGTTAATCAGAGCTAAACCGCAGCCAATTTTTGTATTTCGTCTTTACACTGCTCTTTGCACTGAGCGCAAATAAAGCTTTGTTTCCGGTGATGTGTTTTTAACGGTGCCTATGCATCAGCGATATGCTTAACGATGTACCGGTAACCTTAATCACATTTTGGCCGCTAAGAGCTAACTGTGGTCTACTACATTCCAACATCAGCCTTAATTTTTGCAGTTACCAAACATAGGTTGTGACGATACAATCTTCTAATCTGCAACTAAATACGGTAGTAATGCTCAGGTCACCCTAGTCTTGGGTGTGAAGATCAACTTCCTAAATACGTTTTATTAAAAGTTAACAATCCAGCTCCAAGTTTTATAAATTTATTTACATTTCTTTTAATGAAAGCAAAACAACCTCGAATTATATCGCCAGGTATTTATAATAATAATAATAATAATAATAATAATAATAATAATAATAATAATAATAATAATAATAATAATAATAATAATAATAATAATAATAATAATAATAATAATAATAATAATAATAATAAATAGTCCGCCGCGGTGGCTGAGTGGTTATGGCGCTCGGCTGCCGGCCCGAAAGACGCGGGTTCGATCCCGGCCGCGGCGGTCGAATTTCGATGGAGGCGAAATTCTAGAGGCCCGTGTACTGTGCGATGTCAGTGCACGTTAAAGAACCCCAGGTGGTCGAAATTTCCGGAGCCCTTCACTACGGCGTCCCTCATAGCCTGAGTCGCTTTGGGACGTTAAACCCTCATAAACCATAAACCAATAAATAAGTGGCGATATAAGTAATTCGAGCTTGTTATGCTTTCATTAAAAATGTAAATAATTTTATAAAACTTGAAGCTGGATTGTTAACTTTTAATTAACACGTAGCCTTGGTGGTGATGGGCACAAACTTTTCTGACGGGTCGCCTCTGCTGGAAATACGTGGTGGAAAAGAAAATTAGTATATAGAAAATTCCAGCACTTTGGATTATATTAATCCATAAGCGACAAGGAACAAACAAAAAAGCAATTACGGCAGTCGGAAAAGAAAATTGGTTTTTAGGGAAATGGGAGGGCGCAGTATCTCTCTCACATATCTCTGTGGACACCTAAACCGCGCCGTAAGGGAAGGGAAGGGATAAAGAAGGGAATGAAAGAAGAAAGGAAGAGAGAGGTGCCGTAGTGGAGGGCTCCGGAATAATATCGACCAGCTGGGGATCTTTACCGTGCACCGACATCGCACAGCACGCGGGCACCTTTTGAGTTTCGACTCCATCGAAACGCCGCCGGCACGGTCGGGTTCTAACACGGGTATACCTGTGGCTCGGTGCAACTAGAGGCGCATGCGCTGTAGTGACTAGCGGCGCTTAGCCGAGATGCGCCGCTGACTAGCCTGCTGTAGCTTTCGCTACAAAAATAACACACACACAGAGAACAGCCCCGGTTACTTCAAGTACTCAGCACCTAGTTCGGCATTGTTCAGAGTTTCGCAAGGGACGCGACGACCTAATCGCCAAGCATGGTTTTCCCACCGATGGCGAGGAATTTCGTGCATTGACCAGAGCAGCAGCGAACGACATCTGGGAAGACATTGGCAAGTATGCTGTGGCCTCTACAAAGCAGTCTAAAGCGTGGCTAGACCACCCATGCCGTCCCTTCATGTATCATAGACCCCTACTTTTCCCTTCCTTAACAACCCAATACCCCAACAAAAAGGCCTTGAGCCCCCCTTTCTAAATAAACAGCTCATTCATTCATTTATTCAAGCACTCAGCTAGAGCACACACACACACCATGCACACACCCTCAAACGCTAGAAATGAGATCACAAAGAAAAACAGTCAACGTGTTCGAAAAAAATGAAAATTGTTTTTTTGGGGAAAGGAAATGGCGCAGTATCGGTGTCACATGTCAGCGGAGACCTGAGCCACGCCGTGACCTCGGTATGAACATCTCGGTGTGAACATAGGTAGCGATCACTATGTTCTCAGCACTACCTTTACTGCCACACACAGCAAGGCCCCCGTCGCACGTGTGCGCACGCACAACTGGGACGCTTTCCGATACGTGCGAGCTCAGCATCCGCAGAGCCCCATAATCGACCTCGACACATGGAGAGAGACACTGCTCCGCGACGCCGCCAACGCCACCTCCATGGCCACCCAGGAGGAGGATGGCCCCATCCCTGACGACAAACTCGGGGACATGTGGGAGGTCCAGGGCAGCCTCCACGCTCGCTGGCTTCGACGCAAACACAACCGCCCTCCCAAGCTTCGCCTCGCTCGCCTCGAGCGAGAGATCGAAGCCTACTCTGTCAAACTCAATCAGGAGCAATGGCACCATACTTGCGACAGCCTCATCGGGCAGTTGGGATGCAAGAACACGTGGTTTCTGCTCAAGCACTTGCTTGATCCGACACACACCATGTGTGCATCCCACAAGAATCTCAACCGAGTCATACACACGTTTCAAGGCACCGTCGAGGAGCTCCTCGTTACCTTGAAAGACAAATACATCAACACCTCCACAGACATACCCATCCCCTCGGAATACACGGGATCTAAGAACCCAAACATGGACAGAGACATCATGGCGTCGGAAGTCCGCGCCGCCCTGAACCACATCAAGACTACCGCGGCCGCCGGCGACGACCGCATCACCAACAAGATGCTACGTAGGCAACCTCGACGACCATTCAGTCGAAGCACTTGCGGACCTTTTCAACCACCACTGGCATGAAGGTCGCCTTCCAGACTCCTGGAAGCATGCCAAGGTAATCTTCATACCCAAACCAGGCAAACGACTCGAGCTAGGCAACCTCCGGCCCATCTTCCTCACGTCTTGCCTGGGGAAGGTTATGCAGCACATAATTCTACACAGACTTCACACCCACGTAGACAAGGAGGACCTCCTCTCCCCCCACCATGATTGGTTTCCGGGCTGGACTGTCCACCCAGGACATCATGTGGCAGATACAACACGACATACTCGACCCGGGTCCCATCCGGGCCACGCACACCATTCTCGGCTTCGACGTCAGTAAGGCGTTCGACAACGGGTCGCATGCATCTACAACGTATACTGACCAACCTCTCCCAGATGAATGTATACAGGCACCCGCACCTACAACTATATTGCCAACTTTCTCCACAACCGCACTGCAGAGCTCCGCATTGGAGAGCTCTGCAGCGACAAAATCACCATGGGCACACGGGGGACACCACAGGGAGCAGTCTTGTCCCTGTTCCTCTTTAACATCACTATGCGAGGCCTGCCCTCACTTCTGGACACCATACCCCATATCAAACACTCACTAGACGCCGACGATATCACCCTTTGGACCAACTCCGGCTCGGACGGGGAGATACAAGACTGACTCCAACAGGCAATGGACACCGATCAACGCTTTCGTGCAGGCGAACGGTCTCGTTTGCTCCCCCACCAAATCCGAGCTGTTAGTCATCCGGGATAGGCGGGTTCGCCGACCCATCCCCGACCTTCAAGAGCCGATCACACTCCACATCGACACCCACCTCGTACCTCTCGTGCAGACCATCCGCGAGTTAGGTATGCTGGTGCAGAACAAAACGCAGAGCTTGGAAGCCATCCAACGCCTCCGAACCACCGCCCACCAGATCAACGGCCTCATCCGCCGCATCGCCACTCGCCGCAGAGGCATGCGGGAGACCGACCTCAGTCGCCTCACACAAGCCTTCCTTCTTAGTAGGATTGTCTACTCTTTCCCCTATTACCACCTGCGCCGCAAAGATGAAGAGGCGGTAAACAGCGTCATCCGATGGCGTACAAGGCGGCGATGGGACTGCCCCAGTTCGCCAGCACGCAGCGTCTGCTCCAGCTCGAGGTATACAGCATCCCTCACAGAGCTTATCGGAGCACACAAGACTGCCCAGATACAACGCCTTTCTAGCACCAAACATGATCGTTACATTCTCGACCTTCTTAACACCAACCCTACAGGTGACATCCACCCAACTTCTCCACTTCCAACTGGAGCCTATAGTCGGCTGATCGTCAAACCATGGCCAAGAACATGTTGCGCGGCTGCCAAGATACACGCCGCCAACTCAAGGCCGAGGCTCTAGACGACACATACTCCACCGACGAACACGCCATGTATGTGGACGTGGCGAAATGCGACTGCAACACATGCGTGGCTAGCTGCGTAGCCACGCCGTCCACCACCCTCATGCCAGAGTGCGCACACACTCCCCCACCGCTGCCGAAGAGTTCGCAATCGCGCTGGCCATCACAGATCCTCGCACACGCACAATTCTCAGTGACTCTAAACGAGCAATTAAAAATTTCTCGACGAACTCAATTTGTCTATCTGCTGCACACATCCTACGCGGCTGCACTCTCGACCGCACTGCAAGCTTAGTGTGGGTACCTGCGCACGCGGGGAACTCTGGGAACGAGGGGGTCGACTGTTTAGCCCGAGGCCTAACCAACCGGGCAGCCGACCCCTCGAACCCGGATGCTCTCGCCGAGGCCCCCCTATCGTATGCGGAAATCACCAACTTCTACAAGGAGACAAAACGCGTGTACCCGCCTCCCCACCCCGACCTCGACAGAGCGCAAGCCACCATGCTTCACAGACTGCAGTCCAATTCGATTCTCAGTCATTCTCGACTATATCTCATCACTGACGGGGAATATGATCCTGTCTGTCCGAATATCGACCACGGGATGTTTGCCACTCAGGCACACATCCCCTGGGGATGCGAGGGTAACTCGCCCCCACAAACTTTACTGCCAGTTCCCTCCTTGGAGGGTTGGGCCCAACTTCTTGCAAGAGCAGACAAGAAGACACAACTCGCACTCGTCTCGTGGGCTCAAGACGTCGCCCCCACCTGGGGGCCACACTCAGCCCACCTGCCCTAACTCCCAACCCTCAAGTGGCAAATAAAGTTGTTCTCTCTCTCTCTCTCTCCAGTTATTTCAAGCACTCCGCACCTAGTTTGGCATTGTTCAGAGTTCCGCAAGGGGACGCGATGACCCCATCGCCAAGCATGGTTTTCCCACCGATGGCGAGGAATTTCGTGCATTGACCAGAGCAGGAGCGAACGGCATCTGGGAAGATATTGGCAAATATGCTAAGTGGCCTCTACAAAGCTGTGTAAAGCGTGGCTAGACAACCAATGCCGTCCTTTCATGTTTCAATAGACACTACTTTTCCCTTCCTTAACAACCCAATTCCCAAACAAACGGTCTTGAGCCCCCCTTTCTAAATAAACAGCTCATTCATTCATTTATTCAAGCACTCAGCGAGAGCACGCACACACCATGCACACGCTCTCAAACGCTAGAAATGAGATCACAGAGAAAAACTGTCAACGCGTTCGAAAAAAATGAAAATTAAAATTGGTTTTTGGGGAAAGGAAATGGCTCAGTCTCGGTCTCATATATCGGCGGAGACCTGAGCCGCGCCGTAATTGAGGGAATAAAGGAGGGACTAACAGAAGAAAGAGGTGCCGCAGTAGAGGGCTCCAGAATAATTTCGACATCTTTAATCTGCACTGACATCGCACAGCACATGGGCGCCTTTGCGTTTTGCCTCCATCGGAACGCGGCCGCCACGGTCGGGTTCAAAACCGGGTACTCCGGATGAGTAGCCGAGAGCGCTAACCACCGAGCCACCGCGGTGCGTACGTTCGCACTCGCACTTAGACCCGCCGCGGCGGCTCAGTGGTTAGCGCGCTCGGCTACCGATCCGCAGCTGCCGGGTTCGAACTCGACCGCGGGGGCTGCGTTTTTATTTCAGTGCACTTTAAAGATCCCCAGGTGGTCGAAATTATTCCGGAGCCTTCCACTATGGCACCTCTTTCTTCCTTTCTTCTTTCACTCCCTCCTTTATTCGTTCACTTACGGCGCGGTTCAGGTGTCCAACGATATATGAAAGGGATACAGCGCCATTTCATTTCCCCAAAAACCTGCCAATTCGCACTGAATCCAAACAGAAAATTGGTTTTTTAATTGTTTTTTTTTGGGGGGGGGGAGGAAATGGCGCAGTATCTGTCTCATATATCGTTGGACACCGGAACCGCGCCGTAAGGGAAGGGACAAGGGAGGGAGTGAAAGAAGAAGGGAAGAAGGAGGTGCCGTAGTGGAGGGCTCCGGAATAATTTCGACCACCTGGGGATCTTTAACGTGCACTGACATCGCACAGCACACGGGCGCCTTAGCGTTTTTCCTCCATAAAAACGCAGCCGCAGCGGTCGGGTTCGAACCCGGGAACTCCGGATCAGTAGTCGAGCGCCCTAACCACTGAGCCACCGCGGAGGGTTTAAACAGAAAAGGCAATTTCCGTATTCGCACTGAATCCAAAATTAAGTTTCTTGCAGTAGAACCACAGTGCACGCAACAAAAATGTCATGAAAAGATCGTTACCACTTTGTTCTCGGCTATGGTCGTCCTGGTCGCCGGGCTTCGTAGGTCGTCTGCTTGGTGCGTTGGAAGACCAGAACGCTGGAGGTGGACGCTCTGTCCGCTTCAAATCACCACCGCTTCTGGGGACTCTGGTTCGGTGCCGGCGAGGCGCTAGATGGCCGCGGGATCGGTGGCAAGCCGACGGATCTCCTTTTTCCCCGTGTGGCGTTCTCTGAGTGCCACGTCAGAACATCCTCCAGGGCTTCGAGCTCTTCCTTTGCTTGTTGTTGTTGTTGCCTTAGTGCGATCTGTTCTGATGATGATGATGATGATATCCTCAGGCTGAATGGCACGTACGACATGTTGTCTGGCCAAAGTGGGTGTGTAAATAAAGAAGAAAGTGAAGAGCATGTCGACTGGAACGAAATGGATTTTTACTACCTTCCAAAATTTTTTAATGGAATCAAATTGCCCTCCTTGGTAACTTTTTTCAGCAATATTTTTCTTATATCATTATCATTAAACCACTCGGCTATAAATACCAGTGTCGATCTCCTGCGTGCGTTATGCAATTTCCGTTTCATTTCGCTGTTCCTTTTTGTTTACTTTTTCTTTCTCAGCATTCATTTTATTTTCGTCCAGGAAATATTTACCTAAAAAACTCTCTGTGCCCCTAATTCTTGGCCAGTCCCCCTATGCGGGCATGTGCCATTGTGTGAGGGTAAGAACAACACCACGAAATGGGCCACTATAACTGTGTCTTGAGAACAGGCTAGCGCAGAAAGACGAGGTGAAAGGAACATGTGGAAGGTTAGCTCTGCAGTTGCTGCGTGCGCCGAAGCGGCTGTTACGGCTGCGTGAAAGCCAGATATCATCCGCTGTTGTTGCTGTTGTTGCCTTAGAAGCGATGGCACATACCCACTGCGGAGGATTGGCCAGGGTTTGGTGCTGAGCCAAACAGGAGAAAAAGTCATCCAGGTTTATCTCAAGCTGCTCATAAAAAACTGAGGAATGTGAGGAAAACGAATAAAAAATTTTGAGAGTTTTTGAGGAAATTCGAATGACAATCGAAGAAACGAAGAAGTAAGGGTTAAAATCAATTAGTTAAGAATAACCATTAATAAGTAAATTTTGAGAGAAAAGCTGGCCAAAGCTAGCCCTTCGACTTCGTCGTATTCACTAACTTCGTCATTCTTTCTGTGAACCATTTTTTTCGCCGCTAGGTGGCTGATGTGTACGGACGCGTTTCACATGAGCTCCACCAATTTCATCAATCACCCCAGCAGTTTATTCGGACGCCACCCTTTATTGTGGAACACCGACCGAACATCATCAGGCACGTCTGGGGCAAGTTTTACGTCTGGATAACGGTAATTACCCCATTTTCCGGCACACTGAAACTCCCACGATTCAGGCCGTCGCGTTAAGCCTACTCAGGCTCATCGTGGGTCCGCCGACAGTTGCGAGGCATGAGTCACGAGGCAGCAGCCTGCGCCGACGACGACGAAGCTCCGCGGAGCTCCCGTTGCCGCCGCCGCTCCCTCCTCCTTTCCACCTCCGAAGAGGAAGAAGACATGGAGCTCAGTCCTTCTCCTTTCTCCCACTCCCCCGTAGTTGGTATGTGCACGGTGTAAGAGTAGTGTAGGTGAGAGAACGCCCGCGCCCAGCGCCCTGTCATAACATTCTACTTTTGGAGGCAGCCGACAGATGGCACGACCAACTTTTCCCCGCTCCGCGAGTGACCGGGCCACATCGGCGCGAGCGCTATACGGTGCTTTGGGCCCGTATTTTCTTAGCTGCGTGGTTAACTATCCTCAAGATTTCCTCTTCTGGTATTTTACTTTAGGGATGTAAAGTATCCTTTATTTACACAAAAACATGTCACCTCTTTTAAAAAAAGCGTCGAAATCAGTATAAGCAACCGCTTACGAGGGCCTAGCCGGCATGGCGTTCGTGGCGTGCATATGCGCTTAATAAAACACCGCCTTTTATTTCGCATTGCAGGCTTCGTACTAACTCTGCTATTTATTAGATATTGCCGAACATTACCCTGTGCAAGGAAAAGACCCATACCAATACCGAAAATGCACGCGGGTGCATCGCCTCGGATCGCCTCGCGTGATATTACGATAACATGAATTATATCCATACTCGCCCCGCAAAGATCATGAAGACGCTTCACTGAATGAAAGTCAAAGCTCTTAGAAATTTATTGAACAATTTTGACAGAAGCACAAGTCCGGAAACAACTGGTAAATGTGGGAGAATAAAGTGAGGAAAAATATGCATGGCAAAGTAAATTTCAGCTCACATGCAGTCGCTTCGAAACACGGGCTCACACAACTTTTGACAATTTTCGCAAGTCCTGGCTCTTTTTGTCCTTCTGGCTTTTCAACTGCCTGTAGTATTCACGCATACGCAAGCCCACTTAATAGTGGATCAGTTTCGCAAGCATGTCTTGTTTGTGAAGACTGCATGGAAATGTAAACTGGAACTTTTCCAGAACCGCATCAATTGTCCTATCGAACGCATGCCTGTCACTCACATATTTTACAAACTTTTCCTCACACTATCTGAAAAGATCAAAAATATGCATATTCGGGTGCGTCAGCCTGCCTCTCGTTTTTAAATTGACCAGGTCGGCTTCAGGCACCTTTGCGATTCCTTCTGTTCCCTCAAGCGCCTCTTAGCAAATCGTACAGGAGGCCTCATTTGCGAGTTTTCTTGAGACAAAGCCAGTGACTTAGTATACAGTGCAGTCTACAACGTCTGCGTCGCAGTCGTTTAGCCCAAATAGGTCATAACATTCCCAGCTGCCTTATTCGATCAGCCCATCAAGCTTCTGCTTCAATTCTTGCAGTTTATTTGGGCGCTGCATATCTGAACTCTGATATACCTCCCTTAAATCCGCCAGAGTAACAACGACAGCCTGTTTGTTATCAGGCGCAGTACAGTTTCCAAACTGTGGAGGTTTTAACAAAGAATACATGCTTAACATGCGGTATAACTGCAAGAATGTGGGAAAGGCCGGATGTTCATTTTGACCTCCCGCCTGTCTGGTAATTCCGAAAAAGCATTCTAAGGGGTCCTGGTTCATTTTGGCCGACAACGCGTACTTGAAATCGCAGTCTTTTAGAAGGTAGGTAGAAAGTGATTTTCTCTCTCCCTATGATCGACGAGCGTAGGTCATCGTTTTTCGGTTTACAGCCAATTCTTTTCTCACTTAAATTTCATCCATTATCAGCAGTCCTCGGCGATGAAAATGAGTTTTTTTGGAGACTTTCAGCTCCAAGGCTTGGAAGAAGTTTTCATAGAAACCACATTTCAAGCCCACCATACGTCCTTACAGTACTAACACATGGCAAAGGCAAAATGTCGTTGCTTGGCAAAAAAGTACGTAGCAGGACTTCGTATGGGTAGAAGGAGACACGAGAATCCAGTCATCTGTGCATCGCCGATTTCTTTTTGTTGTGCTCTTGGCAGCTGAAATGCATTCCTCTAACAAAAGCAGCTGCGCTGGTGGCATATCCAGAGCCTGGAGTTTATCTTTGACGTCTTCCTCCTGCAATTTTGTTAGCTCTGTCCTGGTGTCCTTTATCTGCTTGATCAACAGTTTGTTATTAATAAGTCGCGCTCGTGACTGCTGGAGCACTGATTTTGCCCGGCGCAAAGCTTTGAGCTTTTCCTGCTGGGAAGGCTGCACGGAAAACCTTATGCGTTTCCATGGTCGCTCCTCTTTCGCTCTCGCAGCTTGGCGGTCGGCGTGAAACCTCAAGGTGTCCGCGAGACCGCTGCAATGATGGCATATCACTCCTCCATTCAATAGTAGTAGGCAATCGTTGTGTCTCCAGCTCTTCTGGGAGTCTGCTGAAGCGCACTCGGGAAGTCCTTTTAACTCGGCCCTCCCCGGCATACGTTAAGGCTATCAATGGTTTTGAGCATGACTTCGATATCAGATGGCGACGTGGCAAACGAACTTACACCAACAGCAGCACAATAAATTGGCCTGCCAAAGACATGCACCTCAACTGTGAGGTCTCTCTACAGATGCAAAGTGTTTCTATTGAAAATTACTGAAGAACCGTCCCTTTGCCTGTGTATTACCTGTGCGTCAATAAACACAATTTCTCTCACCCCTTCAACGTCGGTGCGATGTGCTGCCCATGAATGCTGAGGTAAGCTAATTCTGCCCGCTTCGTTGAAGACTGTTTCAAACGGCGAGGCCTCGCAGGACTTCGAAACGCAGTCGCTTTTATCGGAAGAGGCCACAGGTTGAGTCGTGTCGGCGAGCAATCTTGATCCGATTACGCTGCGACTCTTTTGAGAGACTGAAGAAGAAGATGCGCGACCAGATAGTCGCTTCGCTGTATTGCGAGGGCCCTTGATCCGTTTTGAAAGGTAGCTCGGCGCCCCTTCGAAGATAGGTGGAATGGCGTCTTTTGTAAGGCGCGCTCTTCTCTTGCCGGACATTAGCACGTGGCCATCAACTTCCGTTGACCACGTCTTCAAAATGAAGTGGGGAGCGAAATGCTTTTCGCACACACGATCTGTTCTTCGTAGTACACGGTCCATGCGAGGTATTGCCCGCCGCCACGCTTCGAGCCTTGCGTCATCCTGGGGCGGATTGAGAAGAGAGTACTTCTCTTTACACGATATGTAGCCGCTGCTACAAAATGGCACGAAGCACTTCACCATCACACTGCCGCATAGAATAAGTCGATCTGAGATTAGATTTTACTAAACGCTCGCGTGAGAGCAGGAACCAGCCGAAGCGGACAAAAAACAATCGTACGGCGCGAAGCGCGAAAGCGGGAGACCCGGGGAACAGTCGGTAGCGCCCTCTGTTGACCGCCGTGTAAGCAGAATGCTCCGACCTCCTTTCTGCGTAGCCGCTCGCCCGCGCCGTTCCCTCACCTAATCTACTCTTACACCGTGGTATGTGCCAGCAACGTCTGAGGCTTTCCTTCCTTCCTTCCTCCTCCAGACATTCCGCCGGCACAGGAGAACGCTGGTTCTCCGTCAGGGACACCTGTGATGGACCCATCTTCTGACTGGACTCTCTATCCGACGCACAGCAAACTCAAACGCCTGGCTCGAGGTAGGCCAGTCACGGTGGCGGGAGTCACAATCCAACCCTCACCTGCGCCACCTATTTCCACCCCTTCGAAGACTCCACCTCGCCGCGGCCGCCTTCCACCATTACCCAAGTAGGACTGCAAAATTATTCTCCGTCCCAAGAAAGGTCTACCTGTGGAGAATTTCACCACCCCAGAGATCTCCATTGCTGTAGCCCAAGCCTGCCGCTCCCCCATAAATATGTGTTCCATCAGGGTGCGCATTCATCAGGGCTCCAACATCATTATCGCCAGCACCTGCGATCTTGATACAGCAAATCAAGACCGACAAATCGACAGCCTTACGCTCGCCTCCAAGGCCTACGCCGTCTCTGCCTATGTTGCAACTCCGGACACCGTCTCCTAGGGCGTCATTCATGGCCTCAACCCCAACACCTCGGAAACCAAGCTTATGGATGGCCGCAGGACCCCTTTTTCCAGCGTGGAAGTCCTCCGCGCTCGCATGCTGGGCGCCACGAAAACGGCCGTCCTTACCTTCAACACCCGTAATGCTCCGCGGTCGGTCATATACTATGGAGGTGAACTGCCCTGCAACCCATTCAAGCCGACCAAGCAAGTATGTCAAGTATGTAACCAAGTGGGCCACCGTTCCGACGTCTGCCCCACACCGGACATCTCCATCTGCCACATCTGTGGCACTCTCAACCCAACCTCTTTGTATCGAGCAGAAAAGTCACAGACACATCGTGTAACTTGCTGGCCAAACTGGGCTCAGCGTTTATTCAGCACTGGTTTTATACTAGATATGCAGAGGAGGGGGACTACCTTTCCACATGAGTGTGTAACTTGCCACGAACACAGTGCATGCTACACGCATTGTTGAGAGTGATACAGATTACGATACATCCCCCTTTGTAAAAAAAATGCAAGACAAGGATAGCTTTTTAGCTTTGGAAAACAGAAAAGAGCGAAATCAAAACAGATTTTGGCATAAAAACTGCATCAAAGATCAGGGCACTGAATAAAGTCTCGGCACTTGTTCAAGGTTCTCGTCATACATTAAGCGTCGAGGTGGTCGACGTTGCCTTGTAGTCCTTCTTGGAGCTACCGCCTGCTGCGGACGTATCGGCAGAGTGCTCGCTGTGCAGTCTCGATTTTGCGCCGCATCCGGGTCGTGTTGCGTGCACGTAGGGGCAGCGCATTCTTGAGAATAGTCTTCGACGTCCTGGTGGGTACCACGTAGGCGGAAAGATTCTCTAGTTGGCAGTAGATGCTCGAGATTGCGTCGCAAGAGATTGCCGTCTTCAGTCATGACTACATATGACGTTGGTTGACCAGAAGACCGGACAACCTGAGCCTTTTTTGTCCATGTGTCGTCTTTTATTCTGACTGTGTCGCCGTCATTGAGTGGCGCGAGTGGTCCTCTTGCGTAGTCAACCCGCTGGCTTTGTCCGACCTGAACGGCTGGGAGTGTTGTTCGCAGCGGACGTCCTTGTAATGTTTCGGCTGGTGCCCGGCAGCATTACAGTGGAGTTGACCTGTAGGCGAGAAGACCAAGCCGAGAGTCCTGTTTAGCGTCACTCGTTTTCTTCAAGATTCTCTTGACTTCTTGTACCGCTTTTTCGGCGAGTCTGTTGGAGTGGGGAAAATACGGGCTGGAAGTTACGTGCTCGAAATCGCAGACCTCTGAAAAGATTGCAAATTCTCTACTGGAAAACTGAGGTCCATTGTCAGTGCATACCTCTACAAGTATATGTGCCATATCTGGAAAATATGGCACTTGCTGTATCCACAATAGTGTTTGCTGAAGTGTCTGCGAGCTGTTGGACTTCGGGAAATTTTAACGGAGCATCGTAAATGCATAAATATGACCGACCTGCGTGGCTGAAAATGTCTATGCCGACGCGGTACCATGGTTGGTCTGGAACCGGGCGCATAATCCAAGGCTCCTGTGGCAACTTGCATACATACTTTTTACACACAGAACATGTCTGCAAAAACGTCTCGATATCTTTGCTCATACCTGGCCAGAAGACGAGGCGCCGTGCCCTTTCTTTGCTTTTGGTAATTCCCATGTGGCCTTGATGAATTCTTGCCAGCATATCGCGTCTCAAACTGGCCGGAATGACAAACTTGCACCGTTTCAAGAGGACTCCTTTTACTTCCGATAGCTCGGTAGCAGAAGAATTCAGCGGCCCTTCAATCAGTTCCTCGTTCTGCAGGTGCTCTAGAACAGCGGCTGGCTGTGCGTCGTTCCGTGTCTCGGAAGCCAGTTTTTCCCACGTGGTTTCACTGACGAAAAAAATCCACCACACTCTTCTTCTCCTTGTTCACCCCAGGTATATGGCACATACCCACGCGGGGTGATTGGCCAAGGTGTAGTTGAATAAACAAAGAAGTTTCCATGGAAGATGATGACAAAATTGTAGCACACATCGTGAATTTTGAAAAATCAATAAATAAAAACAAGAGAACAATATTGACAGTTAAATAACAGACAGCATTTTGGTGAAAAAAGAAGAGCTCGTAGAACTTTAAAAGAACTAGCACATCAACCTACCAGTTACAATTATGTAATCGTGGAGAAACCCACAAATTGAACCCAATGCAAATCCCTTGGCGCTCGCACCAAACGATAATAATACTGGGAAATATAAAGGGAGCCCTAACCTGGAGAGGGGGACCTCCAGGTAAATCTTTCTCTGAAGTGCGAACCTTGGGCAGTAGAGGAGAAAATGGTCTAAAGATTCAACTTTCCCACATGCGTCGCATAGGTTCGTCGGTGTCAACCCACACCTGCATAGATATAAATTCAAACTTGGAATCCTACACCGCAACCGCGTCATTGTTGCTTCACACAGCCTGGATTTACACGAATGGACGTTCCAATTATATGCTAAGTGCTGATAGTCAGTGGTATTTAGTAAGGTATCTCGTAACCTGGCTGATATATGTAGGAACCGCTGAAACCTGGAAAACGCCAGCAGGCTGAAATTCGGGACGGGATGTGTCACTGACCCGTCAAGAGCCGACCTTGCTAAGTAATCAGTCACCTCATTTGAAAGAATATCAGCATGGCCAGGGACCCAGACAAAACGGACCACCTTCAATGTGCATGGGACAAAAAATCGCAGGATACGGCGCAAAAAATCTTCCTGTGAAATGTCAAGGGAGACTAACACCGACAAACAATCAGCGAGAATAATAACATGAGACACATGGCATGGAATTTTGTGAAGGGCCATTCCAAGAGCCAAAAATTCCGCAAAGAATATAGGAATATAATCTGCAATGCGGTCAGAATAGCTCCATGCCAAATACTGCGAAAAGATGCCAACTGCAGCTTTTTGGCAGTTGATGGAGGTATCGGTAGCAAGCACCGTATGATGGGGGTATTCCTCTATGTGATCCGAGAAAATACCGTTTAAAATGTTTGCGGGCATGTGTTTCGCATGAGATGGGAAGATGTGGTCGAAATGGAATTCCACTGCTGCCGGCGTGTCATCAACCCACTGCAAAGAACTGAGATCAACACCAATCGGTGTTAAAAGGTTCTGCGTTAAAATAATTTGTGTCATTTGATACCGTGGCCAATGATGAGAAAAGAATAAGGCCGGCTGAGACAAAAAATAGGAGTACTGACATCAGACACTGGGTCCATCGACCTGAGGAAAGTTCGCACGGTGAGTATTTGAAAACGGGAAGTTAGATCAGGGATACGGGCTTCTAGATAAAGCAGGGCGTTTGAAATTGATTTTGGGAGACCAAGGCAGAGGCGGAGAGCGCGCCTTTCCATTAAGATTAAGGGTATAGTCTTGTAGCTCGCGCTATCAGAGAACAAAATGCAACCAAATTAAAGTATAGGTCATACGTAGGCTTTGTATAGTAACAATAACGTGTCGCGGCGCATCCCGAAATTTTTTTTGGCGATTCTTGGCAGCCGGCCTAGAGCGCATTCTCCTTGAAACGCATTGTTCTTTATATGAAGGCTCCAATCTAATGCTGGGTGATAAGTAACACCCAGATATTTTACGGATTTCACTTGTGGAATCTGGAGAAAGCGATGGACTAATGAAATGTGCAAAGGCCTGTCTGGAGGAAATACCAAAACTCCGCATTTGTCTACATTCAGTGATAAATTAATACCCTGCAACCATACTCCAAGAGCATCCAAATATCCCTGCAGAATGTGGTAAAGGGAGTGGATATCCCTGGCCGAGGCGAAAAAAGCTATGTCATCTGCATACATAAAAACTGTTATATCAGGACGAATAGGGATGCCACTGACCAAAATATTATAAAGCAGAGGGGATAGCACCGATCCTTGCGGCACACCTCTTGATTGATAATATGTATTAGAACATAGGGTTCCCTCGGCGCAGTAAAATAATCTGTCCTTCAGAAATTCAGATATCCACGCATAAATGTAGGTTGGAGGATGTAACTGAGCAAGTCTGTTAAGTAAAATAGTATGCTCTACACTGTCATAGGCCTTTGCTACATCAAGAGTGACCAAAGCTGAAACTTCTCTTCTGCGTAGCGAGAGCCGTATTCTGCTCTCTAGATCCATATGCGCGGACCATATAGAGCATCCACGACGAAAGCCAATCAGAGCTGAGCTGAGACCGTTGATGTCATGAACCTGATGTTTTGTGAGGCGACTGTGCACTATTCTTTCTAATAATTTGACTAAATTTGATGTCAGCGCAATTGGCCGAATATTATCTAAGACGTATCCTTTTCCTACATCTTTCATTAATAAAATAATTTTCGCAGTCTTCCAAATGCTTGGAATCCATGCATTTTCCAGAGAAGTATTGACCATATATAAGAGGGCGCTTGGAAACTCCTCGGCTAAAATTTTAATCATACCAACAGTGACACCATCTGGTCCAGGAGCTGCAGGATGCAACATTGTCAGGACTGAGAAAAGCTCTGATGCGTCAACCTCGGTATAATCCGAAGAGGGTGAAATTGTGCACAAAGGGACGTTTCTCTGCGTCTGGAAGCGTAACGCCAATCCCTGAGCAATACACTCCAGGCTCTCCTGAGCCTTTTGTGGTGATAACACTGTTGAACTAGTGAGAAGACGGACGGCAGAACTCTTGTTACGTTCCGTGAATCTATACAGGGCTTTCCGATGACGAGGATTTGAAAGATATGTGTTTAAATTTTGGTTGTACTCCTCCTTGGCTTTTGCAATTGTTCTTTTGAAAGATGCAGAGAAGAATTTGTAATTTAACCAATTAGCCGGACTCTGGTTGCAGGACAGCCTCTTCCAGGCCGCTTTCCTGCGACGATAGGCCTTCTCACATTCTTCTGTCCACCAAGGAGACGGCTGTTTAGTAGAGGCTGCTGCGGGCGCAGCGAATATTGAGTGGTCTATTGCATTTTGCAAAAATGAAACCATCTGCTGAGCTTTGTCATCCCGGCTTGAACTAACTATAGAAGCAAGTGAGGTGGACATCAGATTTTTATAAATTTTGTGGTTGACAAATTTATGGGTTACACAAATAGTTTTAAGAGGAGATAACCGGATAGTGAAAGTTATAGGAAAGTGATCACTAGACGTACCCGAATCCTCTGTCGACCAATCAGTCACATCTAGCCTACCTGCTGATAATGTTAAGTCAATGGCTGAGCGAGCAACCCCTCGCATAAAGGTTTTTTCTCTAGAATTGCAGCAGCGTACAGCATTTGCAGACAGCCACGACCAGAGAAGCTGGCCGCAGGAATCAGTGCGACTTCCCCAGTCACTATGGTGAGAATTAAAATCTCCTGCGATGACTGCACTGTTTGTGCCAGTCACCAAGCTGTCTAAACAGTCTGTCCTGTGTACACCTAAAGGAAAATAGACATTAGCAATTGTAATATCAGCACAATGTGGAAATGAAAGTTTGATCGCTAAAAGGTCACAGTCAGGGAGAAGAATTTTCTTGGAGATAGATGCGTGATGACATAAATATTTAGATAGCATGGTTACCAGTCCACCTCCCCTGCCAACATTTCGATCTGACCTGAAAACCCGAAAGTTTCTCATTGAAAATGATTTGTACGGAGATAACCACGTTTCTTGTAAAAGTACAATATGAGGCTTATGCTTGTGAATAAGTATGTCTAGATCTGGAAGAAAAGACAAGACGGAACGGCAATTCCATTGTAACACTTTGATACCTGCCATGATTATTGACCTATTGAAGAGGCCGAAACCGCCTCTTTAAGGATATGAACATGGGGATGAAGTTTGGGTGGTCCCTTTTTAGCTTTCATCTCTGGAGAACTAGAATTAGATGGTGATGAAGCAAGGCGCTTCTGCGTAGGGCACGACATTTCGACATCTGTTGTGCAGATGTCACTGCGACATTCACTGCTAGGAACAGAGATGTGAGGTGGGACCTGGGGAGCATCAGAAGGTGATGTAGAGCGGCTAGCACTAGCTCCAGAAGTTGAAAAAGATGCAGACGTTGCTGCCAGGACGGGTGTTGATGGCGACGCAGACTGAACTGCAACAAACTGAGCCAACACCTCAGAGAAAGTGTTTAGCATTCGCTCAACCACATTATTAAGAGCTTTTTCTACTGTGGTCACAATTGAGGCAGTCAACTTGGACTCAATGTCTCGAGCAGAAGCGCGCACACGACTAGCATATGAATCTTTTTTCGTGTTAAGAACAGCGTAAGCATCGGCTCTTGACACCGCTTCTCTTTGATAATGTCCAACAAGCTACGCTCTTCACTACGTTTTGCGCAGTTGGCATCATCAGCTGAGTGAATGTTGCTGCAGAGGCAACAATGAGGCTGCTCTGAGGTGCAGTTATCAGCAGAATGACCTTGTCCACATAAACGGCAGCAGGTCTCCGACTTGCATGCTTTGCCGCTATGCCCGAATCGCCAACAGTTGGTGCATTGAAGAGGGCGGGGTTCTAGAGGGTCCACACGGTACACAATCGGCCAGATATTTAGTTCAGCAGGGCAGGAAGAGCCAGCAAAAGTTATTACAGACTCAGTAGCAACGCGCGAGCCGTTTACCTCTCTACTGCAGCGGTAGACTGAAAGGACCCCAACGCCTGAATCCTGAAATTCCTGTAGAATTTCTTGCGGGGACGATGCTGGGTCGACACCTTTTACGATACCCTTGACACATGCAAGCTGTTCGGGAATGAATGCTTTCACCGGCAGCGAGCTGAAAATTGAGCACTTAAGCAAGTCTGCAACACAAGCGATGTCCGAGGACTTGCACACAATTCCTCGACAGCCAAATGGACGCACTTCAGAGATCTGCAGGTATTGGGCAGTCAATGATCTTAGCTCCTGTTGAATTAGTGTGGGAGATTTAATTTTGATCACACCCTCACCGATTGGGACGATAGCCACGGGAACCGCATCAATGCCATTTTTGAGGAAGGACTCAAGTGGCAGGCTTTGGGCTGGCAAGCTGGCAAACCAAGCTGCCGACCCTCCACCTGGGGAGGTCAACGACATCTCTGAGCAAAACGCGCTCTCAGGTTCACATGAACTGCGTCTTAAACTACGCCTTGGCCAAAACCCCCCAACGTAGTACGGGCTCACCAAGGATCAACAAGCCGGAACCACCAGAAGATGCAGAAAACAGCAGCGGCCAGCAAGAACACGTCAGCACGTTGAGCTCGGCAGCCTCACAGCTTGCTTCTTCCCCTAAAAAAAATCTCCTGTCCGCTTATTCTTCTTCTTCTTCTTCTTCTTCTCCTCAAGTAATATGGCACATACCCACGTGGGGGGGATTGGCCAAGGTATAGGGTAGAATGCCAATGAAGCATTTGCGCGGGGAAGGAAACGTCAGAAGACTGAATCAAGATAAAAAAAAATTGGGAAAAATAAAATGAATTCAAGAGGTATGAGTCATCCGGAATAGAATCAATCTAGCCTTTTTTGGACATGCGAAAGAATTTTGTGTATAGCTAACAAGATAATCGATTAGTTGCACTTATGTAATCGTGAAGGTAGCCGCATACACTGCTTAACGGGAATCCCTTGGCACTCGCACCGAACGATAGAATAACTGTAAGAGACAGAGGCAGTCCTAGTCTCGAAAGAGGAACGCTTGTTCTTCTCAGTTCTTCTTCTTCTTTTTCACACTCACTGCGTGCACTTCGACATCGTCGTCGGTGTGATCTGCTGCGCCCGTGGCGGAAGCCCTTGACAGCATGTCCGGCAGCAAAAGTTGTTTTCCTGGAACATAGCGCACGGAAATGTCATAGCGTAACGGACGCAAAAAAAAATCGCTGTAATCTGGGTGGCATGTCACCGATAGCCTTTTGGGAGATAGAGATCAACGGACGACGGTCTGTCTGAACGATAACCTGCCACCTATACACGAAATGGTTGAATCTTCGCAGCCGAAAACGAAATATGTGAATAGCGTTGCTGCGTCTCGGTAAGCACTCGGGAGGCGTAAGCAACCGGCTTCCATGTGCCGCTGTGATGCTGCAGCAGGGCCGCACCAATTCCGTTTTTTTGATGCATCGCAAGATACCTTTGTTTCTTTATCAGGGTCAAACACTGATAGCAAGGGCTACCTGCTAAGGTAGTCGCAGAGCACTCCCCTCTTTTTCGTGATTTGCTGCCCATTCGAAAACGGTATCTTTTTTTAGCAAGCTTCTAAGAAGCGTTGTCCTTTCCGCGAGCGCTGGCAAAAACTTTCCGAAATAGTTCACGACACCCAGCATGTGTTGAACAGCTAGTTTATCGCTCAGTAGAGGCATATGCAGCATGCACTCGACAAGGGACGAGTTTGGACAGATTCGCTTTTCGTTTATCACGTCACCGAGGAATTCAATTTGTTGAACGCCAAATGCACACTTTGCTGGATTTAACGTTAGCCCCGCACGTTCTGCCGCTTCTAGCACTGTTCTGACACGTTGGTCGTGCTCTTGCCGGGATTTGCCCCAGACGAGTATGTCATCGACATACAACCTACCGCCTGTAAGCGCGTCAAAAATTTCACTTAGGGTTTGCTGGAATACTTCGGACGCTGACGATATTCCAAAGGGCAGTCGCAAATACCGATAACGGCCGAAGGGAGTTGCGAAAGTGCATATTCTAGAAGTTTCCTTCCCTAAGAGAATTTGGTGAAATCCTGCGTTTGCGTCCAGGCGAGTCAATACCTTTGCGCTGGCCAGCTCGGCCTCTATGTCCTCCCGCCTCGACATTGCGTAGTGCTCGCGCATGAGGCACTCATTTATCTTCCTGGGGTCCTTGCATACTCGCAGTTTCCCATTCTTCTTTCGCACGATAACAATGGGACTCACCCAGTCTGTTGGCTCGGTGACTTTAGAAATTATTCTGGCTTGATCCGTGCGTGCCAATTAGCCTCAAAGTGGCTCCTCTAAGGCCAGGGGTACTCGCCGTGGTCTCTGAACAATTTGCACGGCGTCCTTGCGAAGCACCATGTGGTAGGCTCGTTTTACGCAGCTGGTGCCAGTGAACAGGTGACGAAAGTTGGCGACCATTTCTTCAGAGCTGTTCCGCGACACGCTCTTCACAAGTGAACATCAGTCCCAGGTGTTCACTCGCCTCAAGGCCTAGGATGACTTGGTGCCCTTTTCTGCCACAAAAAAGCTCAGCATGGCAACGCGATCGTTTAGAACGACTTTCGCACGCATGATGCCAATGTGCTTGATTACGTCTCCGCCATAGGAGCGTAAAATCGCACTGCTAGGATACAGGGGCGGCTGTGGGTTGATTTTGCTGTATATTTCATAAGGCAGCAAATTTTCTTGCGATCCGGTGTCAACTTTTAAATGAACTGCCAAGTTTTTGATTAGGACTTGCACCATCCAGTCATGTTTGCTTGACACGTTTCTTGCGGATACGTCGAGTATCTCGAAATCATCTTCGCCGCTTTGTAGCTCGCCAACTAGTGCCGTCGCTTTACAACACCTGGCGAGGTGGTTCTTTCACTGAAATCTCCAGCATGCTCGGCCAAATGCCGGGCAGTTTTTTGGGGCGTGTGTTCCGTCGTGATTTCGGCACACATAACGCGTCTGTTGTTCTCGGACTTTGCTGTTTGCGCTAGCCTTGCCGGTTATGCACTTGGTGTTCTTGGCTCCACATTTGCTGTGGAGTTGCTGCTGCTTTAGCTGGTTTACAGGCTTGTTCTGCTTTCTGCAAAATTCTTGTCTTCGAGAAGCTTTCCTCGAATCCTGTCGTCGTAATATTTGGTCCCTCACCATGAAGTAATTCCGTGAGAGCGCCAAAGTTGCAAGCACGTGCTTGATTTTTCAGGTCTCGCAGGAAATGCTCCACTGGTTCGCCAGCAACTTGGGTTCTTTTCCTGAATATGTACCGATCGTGAACCTCATTGGTCTGCGCGATGCAGTACTCATCAAATTTTTTCATCACCGTTGCATAGTCGTCGTTCTTCTCGCCTTCTGCAAACGTGAAGGTGTTAAAGACTTCAATAGCCTCTGCGCCGGCGAAGCTTAAAAGGAGCGCCGTTTTCTTAGACTCAGATCGAGGCTTTTCGGCAACCTCTTAAGCACTCAAGAAGATTTCAAACATTTGTTTGAAGAGCTGCCAGTTCTTTCGCAGGTCGCCTGTTGTACAAAGCGGATCCGGTGGCTTGAAGAAATCCATTTTGCTCTACTGTATCCTTCGTCTTCACGCGTCGTGCAGGCAGTGCATTGCCGTGCTAACCACTTCTGATACCATGTATCGAGCGGAACAGTCAACGACACATCATGTGTCACCTGCTGGCCAAAAGTGGGCTCAGCGTTTATTCAGCACTGGTTTTATACCAGATATGCAGAGGAGGGGGACGCCCTTTCCACATGGGGGCGTGTCTTGCCACGAACACAGTGCGCGCCACACGCAGCGCTGATAGTGATAGAGATTACGATACACTCTGGACATCCCTGCTCCCCGAGGTGTGCATCCTGCGTGGAAGCTCACCTTAATGGAGCACGGGAATGCCGCCGACGCCTGGTTCAAAACATGACCCGGAAAGCTCAAACCTCAACACCCAAGACTCGAGAGGGTCGCCCAAGGTGGTTCAGAAAGGGACTCCTCAGAAAAGCCTCCCCGAAAGCAGACCCCCACCCCAGTGCGCATGAAGACAAGTAAAACACCGGTCAGCAAACCATCCGGGACGGCCAAGGGCCCACAGTAGGAAGCACCGGCCTCAAGACCACAGGCGAGCTGGACAATTGTTGCCTCCTCTGCGCCAAAAACTCGATCTGCAAAAATCACCAAACTTAAGGCAGAAATATCACGCCTGAACACACACATAGGTCAACAAACCACCAAGCACACAACACAAGCTCCGGGAGACCAGTCGCATAACCCATCCGCGCCTGCTTCAGTAACGCCCCCACCAAACAATTCGACAGCAACGCAACCCCCCCCCCCCAAACATCCGCGCCCTTCACTCCTGCCCAGTTAGAATACTAGGACCGCATGAAGAACGATATCTTGCTGACCGTGCCGCAGCAACTCGCACAATACCAACATCAAACGCTGCAGCAAATGGCCACCTTCCAGCTTCTTCTGTTGTTGCCAGGAAAAATGAAAAGGAAAGTGCACAGGCCTGCCCATATGCTCAAGCTGAGCCACAATCGCTACCACGTGCAGAAAGTAGGAGAGTTTAAAGATAGGATAGAAAGGTCGGATAGAAAAGACGCGCGCTATAATGTCCAAGGCCGATCCCGGAGGCAGTGCAATACCGGGCCAACTGGTGGCGGAAGTGAAGCAACCTTTAAGCACTCCGCCACATTTCCAAAAAAATATGTTGGGTTCAAATGGGACCCGTATCAGATATTCTATAACCGAAAATGACCCACGGAGGCTTCGAACCCATACCCATCGATCCAGCAACTGATCCAGCAACAGCTGGTTGCTATGCAACAACTCCAGCAGCACATGAGGGAGATGCTCACCTCCCTCACAACTTCCATGGACCGCCTACCGCGTAAAAGAATCCCATCTGGCGACCCTCTTAGTGGGCCCCTCCAACGCCGCATGTGTCTGCCGCCGGAAGCCATTTATTCGGAGAATCGGGATAGCATCCCGGCACTAGACAGCCATCATGGCGCCCAATAACGCATCGACACCGCCGCTCCACCACCTTGAACTCTTGCAATGGAACTGCCGTTCTTTTTGTCCTAAAGCCATCGTGGTTTCGAAAACGATAGCTGCTACAGCACATGCCCTCCACTTGTCCGACATCGATCATGAATTCATCGAAATTATTCCCCGAAAGGCCCGCAAGCAAAGTTCGTTCATCCTCAATGTGTAGTCCTCCTCAACAAAAACACGCTCGTTTGGCCCCCTGCTTTCAGAATGTCACCGCATAGCCCAACGTAATCGCCTCGTGGTACTTGGGGGACTTTAATGCTCCCCACACCGCCTGGGCTTACCGAGTCGATACAGCGAAGGAGATCACTCTCCTGGATGCCGTGGACGCCGCACACCTTACCTTGATAACCGATCTCTCAGCCCCCACAAGGCTAGGTAATAGTGCCTCCTGTGACACATCTCCGGATCTCACTTTCACTAAGAATGTCACCCGTCCTACTTGGACTAACCTAGGGGAAACCCTAGGAAGCGACCATTACGTACTCTCAATCAGCATATTGTCCCCACAGCACCAGATGCCCCTCCTCGGTATCATTAAGATCACCAATCGGGAAGCCTACAGAGCCGCGGCTCCACATTCTAGCTCTATTATTGATATCGCGGCATGGACCCAGGCCCTATGTGACACCCATCAATCGCACACGCAGGCCTTCCAACAGACCGTTGAGAACCCCGCAGTCGAACCCCATCTCCTGCACCTCTGGGAGGCGCATCATTGCCTGTTGAAAAGATGGCGCCGACAACGACATAACCGCACCCTCAAAAAGAGCTTAGGGCAACTTACCTTACAAGCTCAGGACTATGCAACGCAACTCTCCACTCATAACTGGCATCAATTTTGCGCCTCCCTTCGTGGCACCCTGAGTACTTACAAAATATGGGTCATACTGCGCAGCCTTCTACATCCTGGAACCACAAAGGCATCTACCAACAGAACCTTGCAAACAGTAGCCCATCAATTCACCGGCACTGACCAAGAGCTTCTGGACACCCTTCGCTCCAAATATTTCGGTGCTCAACAGCCACTTATCTCATCTACTACTTACACCGGCCACATGAACCCGGAACTCGACGCGCCAATCACTTCTGAAGAGGTCTTCGCAACTGCACGCGCTTCTAGCCGCTCTAGTGCCCCAGGTGCCGACAAAGTCACTAACGCAATGCTACGCAACCTCTCCATTGATTCCCTTCAAGCACTTACCCAATACACCAATGATAAACTGTGGACCCAAGGCAAAATACCCCCTCAATAGGGACACGCAGAAGTGATACTCATACCTAAGCCCAACAAGCCATCCTCCCTCTCTGCTCTCAGGACCATATCGCTCACCTCCTGCTTGGGCAAGCTATACGAGCAAGTCATCCAGGCACGCCTGCAAAACTGTCTTCAATAAGATCATAATCTCTCTCCCCCTTTTATGCTCGGCTTTAGACCACGTGTTTCAACGCAAGACGCTTTTCTTCTTATCAAACACGAAGTCCTAACAGGGCACCTCTTGGCGGGGAGCACCTTCTTCAAACACTTGATATTATGGATGCCTTCGACAACATTTACCATTCTGCAATCCTAGAAGGTCTAAATCAAATAGACTGTGGATCTCGCGTCTTCCAATATATCTCCACCTTCCTCACCGCCTACACAGCCACCATAGGTATCGGATCTACTAGATCGTCTCTCTTTCATACATCTGACAACGGCACTCCACAAGGTGCTGTCCTATCACCACTACTATTCAATATAGCCATGGCCCCTCTCGCCCACAAGCTCTCTACACTGTCCGGCATCGGATATACCATCTATGCGGATGACATCACCATCTGGTCAACCCGAGAATCCCTCGCCTCCAAAGATCCAGCCTTACAAACAGCCATCGGGGTTGTCGAGTATCTTGTTCAGACCAGCAGTATGCAGTGTGCACCGGACAAATCGGAAATCATCCGTTTTTATGGTCCCTGCTATCGTTCACCCGACCCAATCATGTTCAAAATTCACAACCACCCTAGAAGAAAAATCACTCATCCGAGTGCTTGGCCTCTGGGTCCAGCATGACGGCAAGCCCACACACACCATTGCCACCTAACGCACGTATGGTACGACGCATCGCTGGTCATCGCAAGGGCATGCGCAAGGATGGCACCATCCGCCTCGTCACGGCCCTGGCCATGAGTCGAATCCAGTATGGTATCCCATACCAAAATGTTGATCGCACCGCCGAGAGCACGATCGATATCCTTATCCGTACCCTCTTTAAAACAGTTCTGGGCCTTCCCATGTGTACATCCACCGCTAGACTGCTTGCACTTGGGATTCACAACACGTTTGCGGAAATCCCGGAGGCTGTTCTGAACTCCCAACAGACTCGTCTCCTCACCACCTCGGCAGGTAAAGTCATCCTTTCAAGGATAGGTGACCTGCAAGCCACCATGACCATGGCCCTGACCGGAGTTCTTCCAAATGCTGTCCACTCACGCCTTTACATGGACCCCATCCCTCGCCGCATGTACCACCGGTCACAGGCCCCGCGCCGTCAGGACCGTCTTTGCAGCCTCCCTAGGCAATACGGCCAAGACACCTCGGCTATGTATGTGGATGTGGCTTTTTAAGCCCATCTCCACAGATATGCTTGCGGTGCTGTCAATCACGCCAACACCCCTTTTCTTGGAGCGTCCTTAACGGCACAGGATCCGGCGGCCGCAGAAGCCCTTGGAAGCAAAATGAGCGACACGCAACACCTCGGCACTCACATTTTTAGACTCCCAAGCCGCCTACAGAGTCTATACGGGTGGACGTGTCCCGCGCACGACTCTCCGCGTACTGGGCGGCCATCTCCAGTAGGATCAAGTCATCACCTGGAACCCAGGACACGCAAGTCTCGATGGCAATATTAGGGCAGACGCCTTAGCTCGAGATTACACCTACCGAACAGGGCACACTGACGCTACTCTCTGCCCCCTCTCAACCCATTTTTCAACCCGCCTAGAGACCCTCCGCCTAAATAGGTGTCTCTACCCCCCGCCACATAAGAAACTTTCCCCAGACGACTCCTACCACCTTAGACGCATCCAAACACTTACTTTCCCCAATCTTCACTACCTACACCACATTCACCCAACATTATATGCAGATACATGTCCTTGGTGTGGCGAAATTCCCACATTCACGCACATTACATGGACATGCTCAGACAAACCGAACCACTTAAAGCCGCACAACGCGGCGCTGGAGCAGTGGGAAGTGACGCTGGCCAGTGGCACCCTGGAAGACCAGGAGGCGCTAGTCGCCATCGCCAAAGCATCAGTGGAAGCATCTGGAGTCTTGGACTAAGGACCCCACCCACAATCCGCTCCGGTCTTCTTTTTACAATTAAATGTTTATTCTCTCTCCCTCTCTTTCTGTAAATCATGATCCTTACGTCCGCCTGTCTGGACTTAGCTGTGGGTGGTTTGTGGATAAATTCTGGCCCCGGAGTAAATGAAAATTTGTTTTTTGGGAAAAGAAAGGGCGCAGTATCTGTCCCACACATTGGCGGAAAGCTGAACCGCGCCGTAAGGGAAGGGCCCCGCCGCGGTGGCTGAGTGGTTAGGGCGCTCGACTACTGATCCGGAGTTCCCAGGTTCGAACTCGACCGCGGCGGCTGCGTTTTTATGGAGGAAAAACGCTAAGGCGCCCGTGTGCTGTGCGATGTCAGTGCACGTTAAAGATCCCCAGGTGGTCGAAATTATTCCGGAGCCCTCCACTACGGCACCTATTCTTCCTTTCTTTCACTCCCTCCTTTATCCCTTCCCTTACGGCGCGGTTCAGGTGTCCGCCGATATATGAGACAGACACTGCGACATTTCCTTTTCACAAAAACCAATTATTATTATTGCGGAAATCCAAGCTGCGGTAAATGCCCCACTTCTCGGTGGACACTAAGAGGTTTTTATTCAAATAACAATAAAAAGGAAGGAAAAGATCTTTGCTGGCCCCGGCATCTGCCATCGATACTGAAGCACCTGAGCTAGGGCTGTGGAAATAAAGGATAGCAGGCAGAATCCTTGAAATGAAATGAAAGAGGTGAGGGGACAGGAAGACAGGATAGGAGGAGGGGTAATATACACAAACTATTTACACAATAAGAAATGTGTCCAGGTTGTGCGTGTAATTAGTTCATGATGGAGCAATAAAAACACACGCGCACAGCATTATGTTGACTATAACTGGAGTGGGGCGTCCAGTTGTTGTTCGTGCACTGTAGAACTCGCGGAGCGTTCAGTCACTGCGTGTAACTACCTGCCGAAAAACAGACGGGACGTCAAGACCTTCTGTTCGGGGAATGCACAGAGGCTCACCAAAGTTTGGTCACGGGTGCGCGCATTGCCCTGCGGCCACAATAGCGTCTTGAGGGAGTCTGGTAGTATGCCCAGCGCCCTATAGGCCGCAAGCATATCGCGACGAGCATCGGCGAACACGGCACAGTGAAGGAGCCGGTGTTCTAGTGTTTCCACTGCACCGCATCCGTCACACACATCACTCATCGCGATTCCGTGACGCTCCCGTCGTTCCTCGGGCCACGTACACGCAGCCAATGCGCGCGCGGAGGATCATTACACGTTGCGACCGCGTAAGTGCGCGACAGCCAGTGATGCTGTCGATGCGCTCACCTCCTGCGATGCGTGGGTCGGGGTGCTGCTTTCGGAGATGGTCGTGGATGGCCGCACGCATGTCGTCCGGCGCAAGGGGCAGATCGCTGGCGGGTAGTTGATGCGCGGCGGTCACGGGGTCGTCCGTTTCTTCGTTGCCGGAGATGCGGCAGTGACCGGGCACCCAGCGTGCACGCACGGCACATCCTCTCTGCGCAAGGCACTCGATGCGCGAGCGAATTTCCCGCACTAGTGGGGTACCGCGGCCGTTGGATTGCAGGCGGCTGAGGGCGGCGCGGGAGTCGCACAGCAGAGCACTCCTTGGCGGCGGAGGGCCGAGGGTGAACAACAGGTCCAGCCTGAGCCGGATCGCCATCCACTCCGCCATGTTGGAGTAGCCCAGGAAGGTTGCGTGTTACTGGCTGTGCAGTCGCAGGGCGGGGATGGTAGCCGCCGCAGCAAGGGAGCAGCTGTCGCGGGCCACTGAGCCATCGGTGTACACGAGGAGATGGTCCTGGAGCTCCTCGTGTATGATGGCTCTGGCCAGCTGCTGCGTAGCACAAAGCTTTGGGTGCGCTCCGCTTTCCCACAATGCCGACGATATCTCGCTGTACCTCCGGGGCAGCAGGCCAGGGCGCGCAGGAGCCGTAGGGGGTGGGCCTCTAGTCAATTGCTCATACTCGAGCAGCGCCGCGCCCATTCGTGAGCGCTGGTGCGAGCGCATACGCTGCAGCAGCGAGCCACCATCCGCTGCGCGGTGAAGCCGGTCAATGTGTTTCAGTGCCCTGCGCGCTGCTTGGAGCTCAAGTGGCCACGCTCGTGCCTCGGCCAACGTTGCGGCGCACAGCGAGTTTTTGGGCAGGCCTAGGCACACGCGCAGGGACTTGCGGTGCTGGAGCTCGGGTTTCTTCCAGAACGGCTTGCGCACCGTGATGAGCGGCAGCGCATAGAGCACCTCCCCCCAAGCTGCGGCATTATATAGCCGCAGTGTGGCTTGCTGGGAGATTCCCTGGCCTCGAGTGGTGAGCTTGAGCATGGCGGCGGTGGTCCTCTTCATCTGCAGACAGGCCTCGGTCGCCGTGGGGCGGAAGGAAATGCGCCAATCGATGTCGAGGCCAAGGTACCGCACCGATTTACGCCATGGGATCGGAGTCCCGTCCAGTGAAAGTGGCTCAAGGTTCGCGCGCGAGCGCGAAACGCAGGCCATGGCCACCGATTGGTCCGCGTTCAGCGAGACCAACGCCGCGTAAGCTGGCAACGATTGCGGTCAGAGCTCCCTGGAGGAAACCCCGCACGCGGAGCGCCTCGCCCGGTGGCCCCCGGCACCACAGACCTATGTCGTCTGCATATATGGACATGTACACATGGAGTCGGCCGCTCGTGGGGAGGGAGGCCGGCACCACCGACATGGCCACATTAAACAGAAATTGTGATAAGACAGAGCCCTGCGGTACTCCCAAGTCCACATGGCGAGGCTCGGAGAACTTACCCCCTACCCGTACGCGCATAGTACGCCCGTTCAGGAAGCCGTGAACGTATCCCAAAAGGCGCCCGCTCACTCCGGCCCCCTCAAGCACCGTGAGAATTGGTGCGCGGTGAACGTTGTCAAAAGCGCCCGAGACGTCCAGTAGCAGCAGCATGCAGAGCAACCGGGCGTGCCGCCCTGGCGATATAGAATGAACCGTGCACCGCAGCCCACAAAAACCCGTCTGCCGCTCGTCAAACAAATCAGTCTCCGCAGCCTGCTCGTTCAGACGCTGCAACGCCATATGCTCCATGAGCTTACCTGCCGCTCAGCTCCGTAGGTGGGTGCCCTGCCTTTCAGATGGGACAAACGACCGTGGTTTGCCAAATTTCCGGTAGCTCCCCGCATTCCCCCACCAGGTTGATCTGCTGCAAGAGGATCTGTCGTTGCTGCGCATCCAGGTTTCGCAGCATTTGGTATGTCACCCCGTCCGGTCCGGGCGCCGAGCGGCGGCGGCAGCGCTGCAGCGGATTGTTCAGTTCCGCCGCGGTGAACGGCGCATCACATTGACCTTCCGAGGCGACGGGAGAGAGACTGGAGTTGCTTCTGGGGCTCTCAGGAGCAGCTATGTTAGCTGCGTTTGCTGGGCTGGGCGGCGCTAACCGGTCGGCAAACCGCTCTGCCAAGTCTTCAAAGCTGAGCCAGCTGGAGATTGCGAGGGCGGCCAGCGGTTGACGGTTGGCCTGTGGTTCGGTGATGCGCCGCAGGTTGTCGAACAGCCTCGGCGAGCTGACGCCTTCTTTCATCCTTTGGCATAGTGAAGCCCACTGCCGGCGGTATAGCTTGGCGTGGCGGCGCGCTGCCGCGTCCAGGTGGTTGTAGACAGTCCAGTCGGCGGCTCTGTCAATTCGTCGCGCCCGTCGCTCTGCGCCTCAAACGCGCCGTGAGGGAAGGAATGAAAGTAGGAGTGAAAGAAGAGAAGGAGAGAGCAACTTGGGTGCCATGCGCTATTACCCCAGGTCCCCAAACATTCGCAGGAACATAATTATTTTGAACCGCAGTTATAGGGATTGACTACAAATTTGAGATTAACGAGGAAAGTACACGGCAAACCGCACAAAAATCTAGACAGGGAGCAAGGGGTCATTCTGAGGAAATTGCAACCGAATACTTATATAAATCCCGTCAAATTTAGCTATAAGTTTGAAAATTCGTGCGATTCGCATTTCGCCTTCTGCGGTGATGTGGCTAACTTGTACCGCATGGTGTGGGAATGCTAGAAAAACCCATATATACGAAGAATCAGCATAACCCGACTGAGTACTGGGAGGCGGCGCTGTCCAGCTCACATTCGGAAGACCAGCTTTTGCTTGTGAACCGGGCAAGACCAGCGGCAAAAGCCAATGAGGGCCCACGAAGCAATTATATGCAATAAACGGTTGTTATCTCTCCCTCTCTCTCTATCTCTCTGCAGTGGAGGGCTCCGGAATAATTTCGACCACCTAGGGTCTTGACTACTGAGCCAGAGTACTCGAATTGGAACCCGGCTGCGGCGGCCGCGCGTTTCGATGGAGGCGAAACGCAAAAGGCGCCCGTGTGCTGTGCGATGCCAATGCACGTTAAAGACCCCCAGGTGATATAAATTATTCCGGAGCCCTACACTGCGCTACTTCTTTCTTCTTTTCTTCTTCCACTTCCTTCTTCATCTCTTCCCTTACGGCGCGGTTCGGGTGTCCGCCGAGATATGTGGGACAGTTATTGCACCATTTGCTCTCCTAAAAAAAATTCATTCCAGTGTGCTGTGTGAAGCAGATTCGCATTAATGATACCTAGGTGGTTAAGGTTATACTAGAACATGTGTGGTTTAGTCTGTAGCATCAGTTTAATTAAAGGTTCCTGTGTTCAAATCCTGACTGAAGTTTCTAAATCTCTTCCTTGAACTGAAGTTTCTGAATATCTTTCTTGATGTAAAGCCAGTTACTTTGTAAATTGAAGCTGTTTCAGACGTGCGCAGATCTTTATTTCGAATCGCAGGTATTTTAAATCATTTTTGTTCTAGACATCCACGCGTGACGTGGGTTTCTCGACACGTGTGAGGCATAACGCCGACGCCATCTCTCACGGGAGCCTTAAATGTGGCGCTTTAAAGAAAAAACTGTATAACAGACCCGGACTTAAGAACATGTCTGAAATAAGTGGGCTGCAGACCCATCCGCAAATTAATGCCGAGAGCAAATATGGCTGCCAGCATAAAAAATCGCGTAAATGGAAATCATCTTCACCATCAAGAACTTTATAAACCAAGTGAGGAGTTTGTAGCACGTAGACTTAAGGACCCCCCTCCACAACCCCACTGCACTCAGAGCTTATGTTCCTGCGGTAGATGGAAACGAACTACGTCACGAGTTTGTTTTTCAAAATTTACAGTATAAATTCTAATCTTAAAGATGCACTGATCACGCCGCCATTATGTCTCATCCAGCATTGATGACTCCGTAGAATACCCTGCATGAATTCTTTCATTCCAAGACATAGTCGGAGTGCAACCACCCGCCACCAGAAGTTGCACTCGCGAATGACACAGAAGAATTTGAAAGGAAGTGTTCAGTAGTATGTTACTCCTTGCCAAAGTCATTTTTCTCTTTTTTCTGTGTTTCATTTCGTTGTACCCTTGCATTCTGTTATATGTATAGCCTTCTACAGCATGCCCATCTCATTATTCAATATTTGCGCTAATTGCAGTGTTATATTTCTCATAGCAATTTGCCCAGAGTTTTCTTTGTGGAAATTTTCCATTTTTTCTATACGTTGTTTCCTCATGTTTCAGTTTTTAGACGGACATATTTCTTCTTACTATTATCTTTAGTTTTTGCGTGTTGTTTTTTGTTGGTGTATGAGTTATCCCTTCCTGCAACCAATTTATTTTGGTTTCTATGCACCCCTCTCCTATATAATCCCCTGTGGGCCATGAGCGTATCGAAAATAAATAAATAAATAAAAAATAAATTGTAGTATCAACTGGCCAACATCAACTGGCCTTCAACCAAGAGGTCCTTCAGAAACCAGGAACCCGGTACGGCACGACACAGGAGCGTTTTTAGCAGGAAGGAAGGAAGGAAGGCCTCAGACGTTGCTGGCACATACCCACTACGGGGGAGTGGCCAAGACACAGGCGGTTAATTACTGGATACAGGAAAGTTTTGACGGGAAAAGGAGTGGTAATAGCATGTAGTCTGAGAGATTGGAAGAGGGAAGGAAAGGGGTCCAGTTAACTTGGAGATCAAAGACGGGACAATTGCTTAATGTGCATAATAGTACACAATGCCTGTAATGTTGCAATGTCGTACTGACTGAGGGCGGGAAAAAGAAATTAGAATGGGAGTCGCTGCGTTTCTTGAGGAAAATTTTGCACAGCAGAGCGCACACTCCTGTCGCTTCGTCCAAGCAAAGAAGCGCCAATGGAAAGAACAACCGCGGAAGACACAGGCAAGCCCAGTTGATGAAATGGAATTTGCAAAACACGCTTCCTCAAATGAGAAAAGCGGCGGCAGAACAGCAGGAAGTGATCTATTGTCTCAGGCTCGGCACAAAAAGGGCACAGTGGGGAAGCTGCCAGGCCAGATCTGTGAAGGTAGAAATTTAGAAGGGGAACCCGGCAACGCAAGCGCGTGAAAGAGACCTCTAGTCTGCGTGAGCGCCAGTCTTTGCTACTCCAAGGATGCAGAAGATGCTGATATTCGGGAGATGATGTAAGAGCCGAGGCAGCAAATTCCTGAAATATTGCAACCGATAGAAGAAGAGATGAAGGAAGACTCTTGGAGGCGCGCGTGCTCTGGGATTCGGTGCTCTGTGCCTGGTGCTCTGTGCGGGCCGCCTTGTGCTCTTGACCTGTGTGCTGTTCCCGGGCGTTCTCGCGTCTTTCCCGCCTGGACCACGTAACATCTTTGGTGGAGGTGCGGATTTTCTGCTGCGCACACCACGCAGCTTCGTAGTACTCGTCAGGCCGGGACTACCACCATGGCTCCACCCGGCCGGTTAAGGAGCCCCACTACCCCCCCTACCCCTCCTTTCGTCATAATGGCTCCACCTCGCGACCCCGGCACGTTTTCCGGCACAGATGGCTCCGACGTCGAAGACTGGATTAACCTTTACGAGCGTGTCAGCAACTACAACAGGTGGGACCCTACGCTAATGCTCGCGAACGTCATCTTTTACCTCAATGGCACGGCGCGCTTATGGTACGAGAGCCACGAGGAAGAGCTAACAAGTTGGGACACCTTTAAGGAAAAGTTGAAGACGCTATTCGGTAGACCTGATGACCGCCAGCTCGCCGCCAAGAAACAGCTGGCTACTCGAGCACAGTCTTCTACCGAGAGCTACGTGGCCTACATTCAGGACATCTTGGCGCTTTGTCACAAGGTCGACGCCGCAATGAGTGAGACCGATAAAGTGGGCCACGTGCTCAAAGGCATTGCCGACGATGCGTTCCACTTGCTTGTTTGCAAAGACTGTACCTCAGTTGACTCCATCATAAACGAGTGCCGTCGATTTGAGCAAGTCAAAGGCCGCCGCATTTCGCCGTCGTTTTCTCGCCTTCCCAACACGGCCGCGACATCTTCCTGTGAGGAACACCGATCACCATCCCGCACGCCCTCGGACGCCCCTGCCGTCGCCGATTCAGTCACCCGGATCGTCCGACGTGAACTGGAGGCCCTCGCACCTGTGATATCCCCGCCCTCCGTCCCTGATACAACCCTGCCCGCTGTGTCGCTGATTCAGGCCGTCGTGCGGCAGGAACTCGCTCATCTGAACCTCGCTCCGGCAGTGTGCGCCATCAGAAGCCCGGACACCCCGCAGCCCCCTCCCTGTGCTTTTCGTCGCACCTATTATTCTCTGCCCCGTTCCCGCAATCCCAATGACTGGCGCACGGCGGACGACCGTCCCATTTGCTTCCGGTGCTCTCGCATTGGCCACATCGCCCGTCATTGCCGCAGTCCATGGTCTTCAACGCCCCGCAACGTCTTGCCCTCCTTCTACAGTCCCGCCTCATCCCACAACTTCTCGACCCATGCCCCGTCCGAACCATCTGCACCAGCCGTACCCCCTCCACGCCGATTCTCCCGCTCTCCGTCCCCGCAGGGCCGCCGCTCTCGTTCCCCCCAGTCGCCTTCTCGCAGCCGCTCCCGATTGGAAAACTAAGTGATGCAGCTCCCGGAGGTGACGCTGCATCAACGACCCGGACTACAAATCCTCTCTCGACCACTCGACCTAATCTTCTGAACGTCACTATCGACCGTGTTCCTGTGCGCGCCCTGATTGACACCGGTGCTCATGTATCAGTGATGAGTTCTGCCCTCCGCCGTCGCCTCCGCAAAGTCCTAACGTCTGCAACCTCCCGTGTGTGTGTCGCGGATGGTGGCACGCCTGCTGTGGACGGTATGTGTACCGCGCGCGTTACTATTGCCGGCCAGAGTATACCAGTTCAGTTCACCGTGCTGACCACCTGTGCCCATGACCTTATCCTCGGCTTAGATTTTTTGACTGACCATTCCGCCCTCATTGACTGCTCGGAGGGTGTTCTACACCTTGCCCTTCCAATGCTGGATTCAGACCCACTTGATGTATCACTGCGACTATTCAGTACCGCATATGCTCGCCTGTCATCCCGAACCGCCTTTTTTGTTCCATTGACCCCATCTCGCCCAGTTCCCGATGGCGACTATCTCGTTACTCCCAATCTTGACCTCCTCCTGACCCGTAACGCTGCCCTACCTCATACCATTGCCACCATCCAAGCCAACGCCCTCTCTCTGCCTTTCCTGAACTTCGGCCTCACTTCTCAAGTGCTACCGTCCGGCATATGCGTCGCTACGCTATCCCCTCTCGCTCCTTGCCACGTGGCTACGTTGCCCGCTACCCCATTTCCAGAAACCGCCGCACCGCGCCGGCAGTCTCTTCTGTCGACCGACACCTTCACAACCATGATGGCTACCGACCTCCATCCCGATCAAACTGCCAAGCTTCGTGCCCTTCTCGAATCTTTTTCAGATATTTTTGACGTTAACAACACCGCGCTGGGTCAAACTCTCGCCGTCAGGCACCGCATTGAAACAGGCGATGCCCCTCCCATCCGCCGCCGCCCTTACCGGGTCTCTCACGCCGAGCGTCAAGTAATCAATGCGGAAGTTACTAAAATGCTAGAAAAAAACATTATCGAACCCTCACACAGTCCCTGGGCCTCACCCGTCGTACTTGTCAGGAAAAAGGATGGCTCATGGCGTTTTTGCATTGATTATCGCCACCTGAATAAGATCACTAAAAAGGACGTGTACCCCCTGCCGCGTATTGATGGCGCGCTTGACTGCCTCCATGGTGCCAAATTCTTCTCGTCCATTGATCTTCGCTCCGGCTACTGGCAAATTGCTGTAGATGAATAGGACCGTGAGAAAACCGCTTTTGTGACTCCTGATGGCCTTTATCAATTCAAAGTTATGCCTTTCGGATTATGCAACGCACCAGCCACATTTGAACGCATGATGGATGCTCTTTTGCAAGGCTTTAAGTGGTCCACCTGCCTGTGCTATCTCGATGACGTGATTGTCTTTTCGCCCTCGTTTTCCTCTCACCTCACTGACCTTTCTCAGATCCTTTCTCTCTTTCGTCATGCTGGCCTGCAGCTCAACTCGTCTAAGTGCCGTTTCGCGCGCCGTCAACTCGCCATCTTGGGTCGTGTCGTTGACGATACGGGGGTGCACCCTGACCCTGATAAGATCCGAGCCGTTAAAGACTTTCCTCAGCCCCGTTCCTGTAACGACGTCCGCAGCTTCTTAGGGCTGTGCTCCTACTTTCGTCGATTTGTTGAAGGCTTCGCCGACATCGCCCGCCCCCTCACCGACCTCCTGAAAAAGGACGCCACCTTCATCTGGGGACCCGACCAAGCACACGCGTTTTCCACCTTGATATTGAAGCTTACCACCACGCCAGTTCTGGCCCACTTCGATGTGACAGCTCCCACTGAAGTCCGCACAGACGCCAGTGGCTATGACATCGGCGCTATTCTCTCTCAGAGGCAATCCGAACAGCACCGTGTCATCGCCTACGCCAGCCGCCTCCTCTCCGCCCCGGAGCGCAATTACTCAATTGCCGAACGTGAGTGCTTAGCCCTTGTCTGGGCGGTTGGGAAATTCCGCCCATATTTGTACGGCCGCCCTTTTACGGTTGTCACCTACCACCATGCGCTCTGCTGGCTCTCATCACTGAAAGATCCCACTGGCCGCCTAGGTCGCTGGGCTTTACACCTCCAAGACTACGACTATACCGTGGTATATAAGTCCGGTAGGCTACACACTGATGCTGATTGCCTCTCCCGATACCCCGTTGACTCTTCTGATCATTCTGGCAGTGACTCCGTCGCTGACCTCTTCTCGCTCTCTGCTCTTACTCACCTTGGCGATGAGCAGCGACGAGATATCGAGCTCCGCTCTATTATTTCCCGCCTCAGATCCTCTCCATCTGACCCTGCCCTGCGCCGGTTTGTACTTCATCATGACACACTCTACCGCAGAAGCCTGAACCCCGCCGGCCCAGACCTACTGCTCGTTGTCCCGAAGCATCTGCGCAACGACGTCCTCCACGAGCTCCATGACCTCCCCACTGCTGGACATCTGGGTGTCTCGCGTACTTACGCCCGCGTGCGTCGTCGCTTCTTTTGGCCCCGTCTCTACCAGTCCGTCCGCCGCTATGTTCGTGCCTGCGACCAGTGCCAACGCCGGAAACGTCCCGCCACGCTCTCCGCGGGTTTGCTCCAGCCTGTTGATGTGCCCCCTGAACCATTCTCTCGTGTTGCCTTGGATCTTTTGGGCCCGTTTCCGGAGTCCACCTCCGGAAACAAATGGATTGCCGTTGCGACAGATTATGCTACTCGCTATGCCATCACGCGGGCCCTCCCCACCAGTACTGCTACCGACGTGGCCGATTTTCTCCTCTACGACCTCACCCTGCGTCATGGTGCACCCCGCCAACTTCTCACCGACCACGGCCGTTGCTTTCTCTCTAAAGTTGTCGACGACATTCTCCGTTCCTGCTCAACAAAACATAAGCTGACCACCGCCTATCATCCCCAAACCAACGGTCTTACAGAGCGCCTCAACCGCACTCTCACGGATATGCTCGCAATGTACGTTTCCACAAACCATCGGGACTGGGACATTGCCCTTCCATACGTGACCTTCGCTTACAATTCTTCTCGCCATGACACAGCCGGTTACTCCCCGTTCTATCTGTTGTACGGTCGTGAACCCCAATTACCTTTGGACACGCTGCTTCCGACATCTCCTTCCCCGCCTTCTGAATATGCCCACGACGCTATTGCCCGCGCCGACCACGCCCGCCAGCTGGCTCGCTCCCGCCTACAAGCCTCGCAGGCCTCACAGCAGGACTTCTACGACCGCCGCCACCGCATGGTAACTTTTTCCCCTGGAGCCCTCGTCTTGCTTTGGTCGCCCACAGGCCGTGTCGGGCTTTGCGAAAAACTAATGTCCCGCTATGTTGGCCCATATCGTGTGCTCCGCCAGGTCACCGCCGTCACCTACGAGATTGCCCCGGCCTTTCCGGAGACCACCTCCGGTGCATCTCAGAGTGACGTTGTCCACGTCTCTCGCCTCAAGCCCTACGTGTCGCAATCCCTTGCCCCGCCCTAATTTCCACCCAGACGGTGTTTTTTCGCGACCGGGGGCCATGCAACCGATAGAAGAAGAGATGAAGGAAGACTCTTGGAGGCGCGCGTGCTCTGGGATTCGGTGCTCTGTGCCTGGTGCTCTGTGCGGGCCGCCTTGTGCTCTTGACCTGTGTGCTGTTCCCGGGCGTCCTCGCGTCGTTCCCGCCTGGACCACGTAACAATATTGTAGCGTTCGGCACGTCGTCGGCTTCTTCTTCAACAACACCCATACTGTGTCGTCGTCTTCTTTTGTCACCGGCCCCAAGCCTCAGTTCTGTACAAAAACTACACCTCGGGCGAAAAGGCGCCATCCTGGCGACTGGGAGGATACGAGCGGGCGACTTATGAAGAGGCGAGGATGAGGGGATCGTAGTACAATATAAGGCGATCGACGTGGACAATTTCTCGGCCACGGTGACGGTGATCCGGCGACGATTGGAGGGGCTCGATGAGGTAATTTACAGGAGAGTTTTGCTGGATGATGCGATAAGGCCCTTGGTACTGGCTTAGGAGCTTCGAGGAGAGGTCGGGACTGGAAGACGGGACCCACAGCCAGACCAGGAAGTCGGTAGGGTAAGGCGGAACAAGAGCAGATTGGTCACGGATGCTTTTTTGGTGCTGCTGGGCTTCAGACGTGAAGGAACGGGCAAGTTGACGACATTTTTCGGCGTATTTGGCTGCTTGACAAGGGTTGTAAACTCAGAAGGATTAGGACGGTACGAGAGAAGGATGTCCAGTGTGCAAGAATGCCGTAGAGAAGAAAGTAGGGAGAAAATCCGGTGGTAGATTGCGTAGCGGTATTACAAGCAAAAGTCACGAAGGGTAGAATGCAGTCCCAGTTGCCGTGGTCCGAAGCAACATACATGGCGAGCATGTCGTCCAAGGTGCGGTTAATGCGTTCAACCATACCGTTCGTTTGCGGATAGTACGCGGAGGTGGTGTGGTGGACGATGTTGCTTTTCTGAAGAGCACGCACAACTTCAGAGAGGAAGACACGGCTTCGATCACTCAGCAACTCATTTGGAGCACCATGGCGGAGAATGATATGACGAAAGATAGGAGGCAACGTCTGGTGCTGTAGCGGAAGGTAAGGGTGGTGTTTCGGCGTAGCGGGTAAGGTGATCAACGGCAACAATGATCCAGCGATTGCCGGTTGATGTGGTGGGAAGACGACCGTACATATCGATACCAACACGCTCGAATGGTCGGACAGGGGAAGGCAGCGGCCGCAAAGGAGCTGCGGGGCGGCGAGGTGGTTGTTTTCGGCGCTGACACTCGCGGCATGACTGGACGTATCGGCGAACGTAATGATACATCCCGCGCCAGTAGTACCGATTGCGAAGGCGGGTGAAGGTCTTCAGCACGCCGGCGTGGGTGCACTGGGGGTCATCGTGGAAGTTGGAGTAAATGGCGGAACGCATATGGGTCGGGATGACGGGCGGCCATTTGCGTCCATTCGGCAGGTAATTGCGGCGGTAAAGAAAGTCATCTCTGATGGCAAAATGGTGCGATTGACGGCGGAGGGCGCGAGCAGGAGAAGGGCGTGACGATGGGGTCGATAATAGATCTAAAGGGCAGCGATCCATGGGTACCGACGCTGTTCAGCAGCTATATCGGTGATCTCGATCGACGAAGGTTCCAGGGCGGAGACAGTAGAAGTGGCATCCGGCGGCAAAGGGGAGCGGGAGAGAGCATCAGCATCGGCATGTTTACATCCGGATCGGTAGACAACGCGAATGTCGTACTCTTGGAGACGCAAAGCCCAATGCGCCAGCCGGCCAGAGGTATCTTTCAAAGACGGCAGCCAGCAGAGTGCGTGGTGATCGGTGACAACGTCGAAAGGATGCCCGTACAAGTAAGGGCGAAATTTTGCAATTGCCCAAAGGATCGCTAAGCACTCCTTCTCTGTGACGGAATAATTCGCATCAGCTTTTGTGAGCGTCCGGCTGGCGTAAGCGACAACGTATTCGGTAAAGCCAGGCCTGCGCTGAGCGAGAACGGCTCCGAGGCTGACACCGCTAGCATCGGTGTAGATTTTGGTTGGCGACTCAGGGTCGAAGTGACGCAGGATCGGCGGAGAGGTCAGAAGGCGGCGTAGCGTGGTAAAGGCATCATCACAGGCTTGCGACCAGGCCGACAGGTCGTGGTGGGAAAGAAGCTTGGTGAGCGCTGCGATGACAGTTGCGAAATTGCGCACGAAGCGGCGGAAGTAGGAGCAAAGGCCGATGAAACTGCGTAGTTCTTTCACTGAAATTCGTGTCGGAAATTCCGCGACACCGCGCAGTATCGCCGGTTCCGGGAGAACGCCATCCTTTGAGACGACGTGTCCAAGGATGGTTAGCCGTCGAGCTCCGAAGGGGCACTTCTTCAGGTTGAGTTGGAGACCAGCGCCGTCCAGGCAGCGGAGGACAGTCTCCAGGCGTTGAAGATCTGGAAATCTGAAAAAAAGATGACAATGTCGTCCAGATAACAAAGACACGTGTGCCACTTGAGGCCATGAAGGAGGTTGTCCATCATACGCTCGAAAGTGGCAGGAGCGTTGTAGAGGCCAAATGGCATGACGTTAAATTCATACAGCCCATCGGGTGTAACGAAGGCGGTTTCCGGGCGATCGGCCTCCGCTATCGGCACCTGCCAGTAACCAGAGCGCAGGTCCAATGAAGAAAAGAACTCAACTCCCTGCAGACAGTCGAGAGCGTCGTAGATACGTGGGAGAGGGTAAACATCTTTGCCAGTTATCTTTTTCAGGCAGCGGCAGTCCACGCAAAAGCGAATTGAACCATCTTTTTTCTTCACCAGCACAACCGGGGATGCCCATGGTCTGTTGGACAGCTGGATCACCTGACGTTGGAGCATATCGCTGACCTGTTCATCTATGATGCGGCTTTCAGCGGCTGAGAAGCGGTAGGGGCGCTGCCGCAAAGGGGTATGTACTCCGGTGTCAATAGAGTGGGTAACGGATATCGTGCGGCCCAAGGAAGGTTGCTTGTAATCAAGTGAAGCGGTAAAGCGCTGAAGAATGACGATAAGTTGAGCGCGTTGCGTATAGGACAAATCAGCGTCGATGGAGCGTTGGAAAACATCAAGAGATTACGGGTCGACGACTTAAGGAGTAGGTGTAATGGCGCTGATTGGAAGAGCAGCAGAGGTATGGGTATCGTCGAGGGGGTAGGCATCGGTGGGATCGAGCAACCCGACCCTGCCAAGAGACTGTCCACGGAGTAAAGTTGTAGGGCAGGAAAGCGGGTTGCGAACGTAAATAGCGCTTGAACCATAACAAATCGTGAGCAGGGCGTGCGGCAGTAAAACGGAGTTTATGGTGGCACTGTGTGACAAGGCAGCGTAAACAACGGTTGCGTCGGAGAGGGCGGCACAAGAAAGCGGCACAAGGGCGGAGGAGAAAGGCGGAACGTCGGCGCCTTCGGCGACAATCACTGTAGCGCCAGCGGGAGGCGGCACGGCAAAGGGAGCGTCAGTCAATGGCGATAACTCAAGTTCGGCACGAGCGCAATCGATGACAGCTTGATGGGTGGATAGGAAGTCCGAACCAAGCGAGGACGATGAATTCGACGATATACGAAACGTCGTTGATAAGGAGACGGACGGTGCAAGCTGCTATGGGCCGGATATCTTGAGCGGAGACGGTGCGTAGGGAAACGGAAGGAAGCGTCGTCGTCACTTCTTTCAGCCTACGGCAAAGATCGTAACTTATGACAGAAACTGCGGCACCAGTGTCAATAAGCGCGTTGACGGCTATGCCCTCCACGAACACCGCTATGACGTTGGCAGGTACAGAAAAAGGGCTTTGACGATTCGCTGTTGTCGCAGTTCATGCCTCCGGAACTGCGGCTTTCAGTTTTTCGGTTGGACGGCCGGTGGGCGGCGGGTCATCGGCGAACGAGAACGATGGCGAGGGGAGGGCGAGCGGCTGGAAGTGATGTCATAGCTGAAGAGTCGCGAGGAGGCTGGTCATGGAACGCAGGCAGCGGAAATGTCGCAATCTCGTAGGCTGGCTCACGACGACCGGCGTAGGGATGGGGACCGCGACTGCGGCACAATCGGGCCACGCGACCAGCCACGCCACAGGCGTAGCATATGGTCCGATTGTCTGCCGTGCGCCACGGGTTTGCAGGCAATGGTTGGCGCCGTAAAACAGGCCGAGGAGCTGGAGGGGAAGGCCGCTGCTGCGCGTAGAGATTGTGGGGCGGCCTGTAGGCAGGGGCAACACGCTGGGGCCTTGGCCGGGTCACGGCATCAGCGTATGTGAGAGGCGCCGCGACGAGAGATGGCTGATTTTGAGCGGGCAACACCTCGGCGACCTGCTCCTGGATGACGCGTTGAAGGCAGGGCGCCAGCGATGAAGTAGGCGGAGGCGGGCACGTGGATACCGATAGCTGGCCTGCAACTTCCTCACGAACAAAGGTTTGAATGTGTTGAAGTAGGGACTGGTAGTCCATGGCATCATTCCCGGTTAATGCCAAGCTTGAGAGAGTGCGTCCTGCAGGCCGGAACGCCGTGTGGAAAGGCGCTGTTTGCGCAGCTCATCAAAGCTTTGGCAGAAGCTGACGACGTCGGAGACACGCTGGGAATCCTTGGCGACGATCATTTGAAAGGCATCGTCGTCAATTCCTTTCATAATGTGCCTGATCTTTCAGCCTCGCTCATGGAGGGATTGACACGTTTGCACAGGTCCACAACGTCTTCTATGTAACTGGTGCAGTTTTCACCAGTGAGTTGGGACCGATTTCGTAAGCGTTGCTCTGCGCGGAGCTTGCGGACAATGTAAACAAAGCTGCTGCAATACACCTTCCCAAGGCTGACTCGCCGTTTCCGGTGCACTCGTCAGAGCAAAAAACTGCCGAGTTCATGAGCAAAGCGTAAGTATTTATGCGACCAAATGTTTTAGCAGTTATCTTGTAATCTTGTGTCAGCTGGCCCGCTTACAAAAAGACAAGGTCTTTTTGGTTCGGCGGCATTTTTATATAGCTATGCAAGCGCAGTCCTGGCGCGATGTCATGAACCAGTAGCTTACGCTCGTTTAACGTTTGCTTAGAATCCGCTACATGACTACACGATTCTTCGCAGGTACGTAACGGTGATAAAAAAATTGAAGAGCAACAATTTAGCGTCGGCCAGTTGGGATAATGCTTGCACAAAGCTTGATGACCTTTCCAGTAACGGAATATATACAGTATTAAGAATGCATCTCCTCAACGGACAAGGAGATGGCGGACGGATAAGTTGCAAAAAATGTAGATGTTCAACTATGCTTGAATCAAGTTTCACGAGCGTAAGCTTGGTTATGCTTGGTTTTACAAGTGACTACACAGACTTCCATCGGCCGCAACCGCTGCTGCAGCTTCGATCTTGGCGCGCTCCCGCGCTTGGCAAGCTTCTCGTCAAAGGGCTAGTCTGGATTGTCGTTGTTCGGGCGTCTCGACAGCCTGTCTGACACGGCTGCGTTCTCTGTCTTTAGCGAGACTGGCTTGCCGCCGGGCTACATTCGTTGGATGATCGCATTCGGCCTGGCGCTTGCGCTGAAGCGAACGCTCAGACTGCCCAGCGGGCGCACCGAGTGTCGCGAAGCAGCTGTTATCCCCCATAGAGAAAGTCACGTGATAGGGCAGTGTGACGTCACTAACACCTTCATGACTTTCCGCTCCGAGCGAGCTCTAGATCTCGGACACGGAGATGAATGACCTTGGAAGATATGGCATAGTAGAGCTTCCAAAATGTGCAGGGTAATCAACGCTTGGACTACGCTTCGGCAAGAATGCATGCCACGGTCCTGCGTCGTGGTTCATAGCTTGCGAACATGTTCTTGCACCCGCTGCTCGTGCGTGGTCGAAGCTTCCGGCTGTCGCATTTGAAGCCGACTTCGCTCCCTCCGATCAGTTTTGGCAGAAGTTTCCGCCATGTGGAAGACATCAACTGTGCTCGTCCGCGTACCGCGCATGATTGCAGAGAACCGACCAGTGTCATTTTCGGGCGCGATTCTCGAGAACCGATAGTAATCTGCATAGAGGCGTCTGCTATGTGTGGAAAGTACGCTCAACCACAGCTACATGCTGCGGACAGGAAAAGAAAACTGGCGGGTGGTTTAGCGTGCTTAGGCCAAATGCGATTAGGTGCTCTAGCACTTTGGTTTAGGTTCGAGGCCCGGCTTTCAAGGTCAAGCAGGCTTCAGACAAAGACCAGCGCAATCGGTGAGTGGTGGCCTTAGTGCTAGCCAACTAAAACTGGAGGGGGCACTTAAGCTTCTCCTTACGGGTACGACGTGATAGCGTAAAATGTTAATGGCCATTTATGCGGAATTGGTCGCTGAGAGTCCTTATACTATTCCTGGCAGCCATTGGGGCAGAAGTTAAGCGATGCGCCACAGCTTCGTCAGACGGGTGATTTCTAACACAGCTACCTGTGGAGCTTGTGTGACACAGGTTGCTCTTCCCGAGCAACTTCTCCCGGCGAATCATTAACTACATCGGCAGGCAGTTTGCTCACTAGCCTGTCGCCAGGTTGCGATGAAGTGACAAGGTCACGACACCTAGGAGGCTTGCCTGCAACCTAGGGGGCCGCCTAAACAGACAGTGGCGGAATCAGCATCCAGCGTCGCCAGACAGATGGTGGCGGAATCGGCGTGCGGGGGTATTAGCGCTATCGCTCTAAAAGGACGGGCGGTTGGATGGGCAATCCGGCAGCAAGG